>ML392799.1:0-36864 GCA_005239525.1 Nicotiana knightiana
TCTCATCTTAATATTTTAAACTGTTATCTTACTCTTAATAAATAAATAAATAATATATATATATATATATATATATATATATATATATATATAAAATACTCACATTCTTAGAGTATAAGTCTTATTTTTATTTAAATAAAAAAGAAATTTCACAAATATATATACATGTACATATACATACTTATGGTATTTTAGTTAGTATAGTTTAACTATAGTGTAAATATTTTTTTTTTTTTATGTATATGATATCTATGTCTCAAAGTAGTTGGCTAATATTTTTAGCTATGTAATTTACTTTATTTCAGCAAAAAAAAAAAAAAAAATTAAAAAAATAAATAAATATATATATATATTAGCAAATCTAGAGTCAATTAATTAATATTTTTGTCCTAGTATTTTTATTGAATTTTACTTGAAAAAAAATTTAAATTAAAAAAAAATGAAAAAAAAACAAAATAAAAAAAACAAAAAGCTCCCAAACTTTCCACTCCCTCACATCGCCTCACCCCAATCCCTCATTTCCCTAACTTCCTCCCAATATTCATGTCTTTTACTAACCCACACTAACTCAAAAAGCTAATTCCACATCTGCACTACCAAATGCACGTCCCCTCTCACTCTAAATTCTAGGAGCAAAATCTACTAGTATTGTTCTCTACAAAGAGACTACAAATACTGAGCAAAAGAAAATAAAAAAAAGACTTAGCCAAAAACAATATTTGGCAATCTAACCAAAAGGAAAATATTACATTGCACAGAAACATCATCCATAGGAGATTTTAAAGGAGCAAGAATTTTGTTTGGAGAAACAAAAGTTCAGTCCAGTTTTAAAATCCGATCGCGGTTACAATCGTCGCTCATATATTATAGTTGCTGGAAATTATATTTTGACGTTGGAAAGCTTATAAAGATTCTGTGCTTATCTTTTATCTTTTCTATATTTATTCTTCAAATATAGAAATATTCTTATTGAATTCATGTTTGAATTTCCTTTGTCGTTTATATGACGCATCGAGATTTTATGAGTTCTGTCATGATTAGTAATCAAATACATAATTTATTAGTATTAATTTTTATCTACAAAATTCTATTTTTGGGGTTGTTTAAGCTAAAACAGAAAAAGGATTTGGAGTCTACTACTGGTGAGTCATAGAGTCTAATGTTGTTGGGATGCAGGCTTTGGGACGTCTAATGTCGGGACGAGAAAGAGTAATTCAAAAAAAAAAAAGTTCCATTTGATTAATTATCCTAAATTAATTTTTTTGTGTGTTAGTTTATAGGTTAAAGTCCTTAGTTAGATGTGCCGCGCACTTCTTTTACTTGGTAAATCATGAATTAGTGGTTTATTTGTTGTGTTTTCTCATTTTTTTGATAATTTTTATTATTTTCTTTCTTAATTTGTGCTTTGTTGTATGAAGTATAAATGATAATGATTTTTTTTCTTCTTGGATTTTTTTAAAAAGTAATATGTGCTGAAATTTCTTCTCCTCTGCACAATGTTAGTTCATTCTCTTGTATTTTGTATCGATGCCTTCTTGCTTAACTGCTTTGGTATTTTACACAAATTTTCTTATCGTCATAAGTTTGCTTAGTTCAATAGGATCATAATTTGATTATTTAAAAAGGGGAAGATAAAACTGTTTTGAGGTTTAATTTAAAGAAGAATGTAATTTGGTTTAATACTTTAGTCAGTAATAGTAGTTTTGGATGACTACATATTTTATTCTTTTTTTTTACCTTGCTTCAAAATTAAAGGTTTATGTTTGTTTATATCTAATTTTCAGATTGTATAGTGTTATGGATATTAGATAATTTGTTAAAAGTGTCAAACTCATACGTGAGTCAATCTTGATTAGAAATAATTAACAAACAAAAATGCTATAGCTAGAAATAAGATACAAGAGAATATGAGTTTTAGAATTTGTGTCATGATTAGAATTGTGATGGGAACGTTTAGTTATCTTAAGTTGAAATAGGCATACCGTAGTTTGCTTGGTAAAAATAGAAAAATTGCGTTAAGTTACGAAAGATTTATTCTAACATTTACTGTTTTGGTACAAATATGTTTTAGATGATATTTTTTAATTAATTGTTTTGTTATGTATTTATCTACTAGATTTTTTTTTTTGTGTGTTTTATCTACAATTGTTTTAATAAATATCTAGGGTAGATTAGTAAGAACTTATTGAGTTATAAATAATTCAAATTAACCTCTTAATAATTCTAGCAATTAAAGCCATACATTTCTATACCCATAAACCATGGCCTTCACAATAAATCTCATATTAGCTTAGGAAAAAATAACTCATAATTACTAGTATGCTTTAGGTGCGTATCAATTAATCAATTATAATGATTATGTACACGTTCGCGTGACATAGTTATAATTTTCTAAATTAAAGGCAAAGTATGCGTTCACGCAACTTTGACAAAATAATTTTAATAATAATAAAGTGTTATTAGTTGTGTACACGTACGCGTGACATGACTTTGACACACCAAACAAAACGAGTACACGTACGCATGACCCATTTCGAGATAATTCCATAATCACAAATAATCAAGCAATTAAAAGCAGTTAAAAGGGTAAATGCACATATGTTTAAAAAATAAGTAATCAAAACAATTTAATTAAGCATGTATGATTAAAGCGATCGTGCTAAAACTACGGAATTCGGGAATGCCTAACACCTTCTCCCTGATTAACAAAATTTCTTATCCGGTCTTCTGGTTTCGCTGACTTTGAAATAGAGTCAAATTTCCTCGATTTGGGATTTTAAAACAAATCGGTGATTTGGAACACCATAATAATTATTCCAAGTGGCGACTCTGAAATTAAATAAATAATCCCATTTAGAATTATATCACTTTAATTGGAAACACTCCCTATCCCTTTCAAAAAAAAGGAGGTGTAACAGCTCTGGTGACTCTGTTGGGGACAAGAACACAAAACTTATGTTGAGGGTTCAGAATTCGAGCTTATAATGTGATCTACACTTGGTTTTATTGATTTGATGTTATTACTGTGTTTTTGGGACTAATGTGCTAATTGCCGCTTATTTCCCTCTTTGATATTATTTGAATGGTATTAAACTGTCTTCTTATGCCTCCCTTCTGAGTCTTCTGAATTTATGGTACACACTTGCGCGTGGCCCAATTTTCTGTTAGAAATCACACCAATTAGAACGAGGTTGGGTCAGTAACTAGGCCGGGTAGACTTTCGTGATCCCGATACATTTCCTCCACCTCGGCTCGAGCTGTCCGCTTGGGTAAGCCAGGTCTAAAACACTCCCCCTAGGATTTAAAGAAGGGGAGGCTACCTTGAGATACTTCTAGGCAAATGAAGAAGCAAACAATGAAGCAATGTTGGTCAATTTGGAGTTGCTCGATAAACGCGAGGACTTGGCGCATGTAAGGATGACAACTCAAAAGCACAAAATAGAAAGATATTACAATCGAAGATCCAACCTCCATTATTTCAAAGTAGGAGACTTGGTTTTAAGGAAAGTAACTCAAAACACCCGTGAACTCTATGCAAGGAAGCTAGGTCCACCATGGGAAGGCCCCTACCGGGTTTCAGCTGTCACTGTGAAAGGATCATACGAGTTGGAGAAAAATTGCCAAGCAACTGGAATGTGGCAACCTCAAGAGATACTATTGCTGATGAACATCACCTGTACTGGAAGTATGTGTTGCACTCTTTTTTCCTTCGTCCAGTGTTTGGCCCGATTGGATTTTTCTGGTAAAGTTTTTAATTAGGCAGCAACGGAAAGCATACTATGAAGGAAGTTCCAATAGCAACAATAAGACCTTTTAATAACAAGGAACACAAGCGAAGAACCACTCCGGAGCAGTTAGATAATCTTTTGCTTGGTAGCAAAGTTCCCACCGGGAAGTTAAGTTTTCTATTGAACAAAGATTACCCGACAGTTCACAGGTGCAAGACACTAGGGGATTGTTACATAGTATTTGGCTCGATAGCATAAATTCCTAAGGGGAAGTGAAGTTTGTTACCGAACTGAAGATTATCTAGCAATTCATTAGTGGAATCCTTGAAGGTGTTAAACTTCTAGTGTTCCAATTCGCATTCTTCGCATTCGAACACTGCATCGGGGGAGAGGGGATGATATAAGGATACGACAACAACGACTGCCTCTTCGACCGAAATACAAATCCCGGAAGCATAGTTATATTATCGGGACCAGGGACTGCGCGGCCAGCCCCGTAGAAACAAGTTGTACAAGTTAGCCACAGGAAATGGCAATTCTTTCTAGCACAACTAATGCTTATGTACTTTTGAAAATGGAAGGAATAAAGTAAATTCCTTTTATTTCTACCTTGTTTCTTGTCTGAACGATGAATTGATTTTGTCATTTGAAAGTTAAACAAGTACTTCAAATGCTAGTGCCATAATGAACATGAGACGTCATCTTTAAGAGCACCATAAATATAAGAGGGCCATCTCTTATGAAAACCCTCACGATAAAGGGTATATTTTGGAAGAACTTGTGCTCGAAATCCAAATGCTTTGGATGAAAAATACACCCAAAACCTTGCATGATTAGACGCAAATAATAAAACTTGTGCAAAACACTTAAACAAAAAAGGAAATTAAACTTGCATAAATGTTTAAATAAAAGTACCTAGAAAGGAAAACTCTTGCAATAATTAAGCAAAAAGTGTTTTTATTTACAACGAATGTGCCAAATGGAACAAGTACAAAATTTGGAAAAAGAATAAGCTGCTGCGTCTCCGGAACCCGGAGGAGAGTAGCATCCGTGCCCCCCAGGAGAAGTGGGTAGATCCGCCACCGAATCGATGTCTTGGAATTTACCATTATGACCTTCAGAGTCATCGCCTTCAGGTTCCTCGTCGGTTCTCGAGAATTTGGAACCGGAACCAAAAGAATCAGTAGCATCAAGCCTAGCCAGAAGATCCCTTTTAGCAACTAAATCCAGCTCACGGGCATTAGCGATTTTGGCATCAAAGTCAACGACTCCCACTTTAGCCTCTTCCAAGGTTTTTCTCCTCATGCTGTACATAACATATGTTTTTTCAACAACGAGGGAAGCCGCTCGACACTTTAGTTCTTCTTTAAGTTGGTCAACCTCGGTAGAAATATATTTTTGCGCGGATCTAACGGACCGGAGGCTGACATCGAGATCACGGACAATAGAGCTGAAAAGTCTATTATGCTCAGCAATTTTTTATACTTCTCCTCCAATTGGGCATACTTCACCCCGACAACAACAAGCTCTTCAGTTTTGGAGTTCAAGGACCCCTCCAAATTCTTTAATCTTTCAGCGGAGGCAGCCTCGCGATTGGATGAAACAAGAATGACACTATGGACTTCATCCCATTTGGCCCTAGCCTCTTCAAATTGAACCCTCAGTAGGGAGATTTCTTGGTTAAGGGTCTCTACTTGTTGCTCGCTTTGCTGCAACCAAGCTTCCAACACAAAAAATTCAACAACTTTAGCTTCTAGTTCTCATAGGCGAGCAACAGTTTGGTCCTGCTTGGCCAAAAGTTGATCCGGCGCAGGAGGTAAGTTCTTCCTTATCTTGAATCAACCTTCGGAGGACCTCGGAAGCAAGAAAATTGGCATGCGAAACAAAAAAGGAAAACTCAAAGTACTACGATATCAAAGATATCAGAGATAATGAAGGAAAGGAAGAATATACCCGGCGTTGTGCACGACATTGTTTAACAAACACTCTCCCGAGAGAGCATGTATCTTTTAACTATCTTTTTTTGAAGTCAAAGGCTTCAGATAATTAGCAAGTTCCATCGGCCGGGACAACAGATTGCATCAGGTAGATATCGAGAGAGTAACGCTCCTCTTCCTTTGCGGATCTTCTGAGGGGGCAGTGTGATGTTGTAACGACCCAATCAGTCGTTTTAAGAATTTGCACTTCGCTCGCCAGTTTTCGGGCATGACTAGCCCCGTATGATGTATTATGACTTATGTAAATCATCATTTTTGGTTTTCAGGATAATTAGAATAGATTTGGAAGAACAATTCTAAGCTTGAAGCTTTAAATTTGAAATGTTTGACCAAGTTTTGACTTTTTAGTATTCGATCTCGGATTTGGATTTTTATAATTTGGTTAGCTCCGTTCGGTGATTTTGGACTTGGGAGAGCGTCCGGAATGTGATTTGGAGGTCCATGGTAGAATTATGCTTGAATTGGCGAAATTGGAAATTTGATGTTTCTCGGTCGACAGTGGAAATTTTGATATCGGGGTCGGAATAGAATTTCATAAGTTGGAATAGGTTCGTAGTGTCATTTGTGAATTGTGTGCAAAATTTGAGGTCAATCGGACTTGATTTGATAGGTTTCGGCATCAAATATAGAAGTTGGAAGTTCTTAGTTTTATTAAGCTAGAATTGGGGTGTGATTCATGGTTTTAGCATTGTTTGATGTAATTTGAGGCATCTACTAATTTTGTGTCATATTGTGGGACTTGTTAGTATACTTGGTTGGGGTCCCATGAGGCTCGGATAAGTTTTGGAAGAGTTTTTGGGAAGATTTTTATCGTTTTGAGCATAAGCATGTAATGATCCAAAGGTCCATTTTTAGTTCTAGAGATCAAAATTTGATTTCGAGACTTCCGAGATTTTGATAATGACTTATAGGAGTGATCTGAAAAGTTTGGTCTAATTTCATCAAGTCGCGATTGGTTTTTTGACGCGAAATATGAGTTAATTGTTTAACAAGCGAAATGGGTATCACACTGAGCAAATGAACTCAGAATTGAGTTTCGATTGAAGGGCTATGTTCGTATTATTATTTGTGACTCGTAGGTACAAGAATCATCAAATTCCGAGTTCGTATGGTGGAGTTAGAGCCTTTTTATTGAAAATAAATATTGCTGGTGCAACAGGATCTGGTGCACACCTTTAGCGACCAGATTTCACACTTTTAGCGAGGGGAATTGGGTTTTTTTAATGATGTTATGTTTTTTAGCCCATTTTAACATTTTTTGGTGAAATAACACGTCTTGGGGCGATTGTTTGAGCAAGAAATCATGAGAAATCTTGAGGTAAGTCACTTGTGATTATTTCTACTCCATAATATTGAATTATTATCGAATAATCCGACTAGATTTCATGTTTTTGAGGTGTAAATTGGGGATTTGGACCTAGGGATTTGAAAATAACATTTGAAGATTTGGAGGCCGAATTGTTATCAAAATTTAGTAATTTTGGTTTGGTTGGACTTATGGTTGAATGGATTGTCGGATTTTGTGAGTTTCGTCAGATTCCCAGACGTGAGCCCGGGAGTCAGGTTTGGCCAATTTCGGGAATTTTGGTTTAAATTGATAATTTTTGTGTGGGCTTTGTTCCTTTAGCATGTATTAATGATATAATACTGATTTTGGATAGATTCGGGGCGATTTGTGGCTGAGTCGAGCGGCAAGGGCATTGCAGAGTAGATTTTCGTCCGGTTTGAGGTAAGTAACGATCGTAAATCTAGACCTGAGGGTATGAAACCCCGATATTTCATATTATTTTGATAAATGAGGTGACACACATGCTAGGTGACGAGCGTGTGGGCATGCACCAGTAGGGATTGTGACTTGGTCCGTGCCGTAGCGACTATTAAGCCCTGTATTTGATTTGAAATCATATGATATCCCGTATTTTAGAGATTTATACTATATTTGGCTGTACGCAATGTTTGGGGCCTTGTGCCAACCTGTTGGACCCTCAGGGATATTTTACCACTATTCTCACACTGTTTTGATAGAAAATATAATCTCAGTCATGATTTATACCCGTTCACTGTTTAATCCTGTTTTATCATCCTATTTCTAAATAATGAAAGATAATTGGGGCTGAGTCCCCATGATTTATACTGAGTTTCCCGAGTGGCTTGTGAGGATGATGACTGAGTGAGGCCGAGAGCTGAATTGTGAGGATAGTGATGGATTGGGCTGCACGCCGCATCGTGTTATATATATATATATATATATATATATATATATATATATATATATATATATATATATATATATATATATATATATATATATATATATATATATATATGGATCGGGCTGCACGCCGAAGCGAGGTATATGTGGATCGCGCTGCACGCCGCAGCGAGATATTCGATCGGGCTGCACGCCGCAGTGAGATATTGGATCGGGCTGCACGCCACATCGATACAACGCTTGGGTTGTAGGAGCCCCTCCATAGTCTGTACACCCCCAGTGAGCGTAGTCGACTATTATGGATCGGGCTACACGCTTCAGCGGTTACTATATGGATCGGGTTGCACGCAGCAACGGTTATCATATGGATTGGGCTGCACACCGCAGCGGTTACTATATGGATCGGGCTGCACGCTGCAACAGTTACTATATAGATCGGACTGCACTCCGCAACTGTTGTTATATGGTACCTGTTGAGTGAGAGTGCTGAGTGTGAGCATTGAATGAAGAGCATATAGTCACGAATGACTGAGATGCTTGCCCGAGAGGCTTTATTTGTGAGTGACATTGTGCCCGAGGGGCTGATATTTTACGAAACTACTATTTTCACTCTTCTTTTACACTGAGCCTCTAATGAAAATGTTGAACAAATGTTTTATACGAGTTTTAAAGTGGAAAACTGGAGATTTTATGAAATATTCGGAATGTAGATTCCTGACTTGAGATAAATTATTTTTTACTGTTGCTTATATTATGGTTTTACATGATCTTTAAAATGCTCATCATTGCACTCAAGTCTTTAGTTATGGTTGTTACTTACTGAGTTGGCGTACTCACGTTGCTCCCTGCACCTTGTGTGCAGATTCAGGTACCGGGGCTGAGCGGTAGTTGATCTACCCATTTTGGAGCATTGTTCGGAGATTGTGAGGTAGCTGCTCGGTGTCCGCAGCTTGCCCATTCTCCTTTCCTACTCTATCATTTTACTTTACTTCCCAGACTTGTTTGTAGTAAAGAATTAGTGCTAGATTGTATCACCTCTTAGATGCTCATTACGATTGACTCCAGGTGTTGGGGTTGTGTTTTAGATATTTTTGGTTATTATTATTGTTGAAATGCTTAAAAACGGAATTTTAATGAACTATTGGATATTTTATGTATTAAAGGGGAATCCTTTATGTTATTTTCAGTAAATTGACTAGCCTAGTATCACGATAGGCGCCATCACGACCAGTATAGGTTTGGGGTCATGACAAATGTTGCCCATGGTTCCCATGAACTAGGGACTGGGGGAGAGGAACATCCTCTTCTCGGACAGATGTGGCCAATGGAGGTGATGTAGCAGTTGTTGTTAGTAAAGAAAGAGTTGGTGAAGAAGGAGATGAAGTTGATGGTGTTGAAGGATGAGAAGTGGCTGCTGCAACTGCATTGCTAGTTGTTGGTTGCTCGTTAACCGAAGACGGCAAGGACCCGATACTCAGCCTCAACGTACCGGATGCGGCGACTGGGATTCGAAAATGGGAGTTGACATTTTCCACCACCTTAAACTCTCCCCAGAGCGCGATGCATCGTCCTCGATTGATGTAACTAACTCAACAGATTGAGCAGTCTGTTGAGCTGAGGAAGGTCGTCGTCTTCTATGTAGAGAAGTGATAAGTGGAGATTTTGACTACTTATTAGGGCTTTTTAGCTTTCGTTTTAGTCCAAAAGTGTTTAATTGTATTCCCGAAAACTGATGAAATATGCTTACTTGCAGGGTATTGGAAAATAAGCCACTATGATCAAATCCAACTCAAGAAGGAGTGATTTTGAACAAGGACAAAAATCACACACAAAAGCTCAAGTGCAGACCGCAGATTTCTATCTGCGGCTGCAGAATGTTAAGGAAAATCAGCAGAGCCCCAGTGCAAAGTGCGGACCACACAATTATTATGCGGCCGCAGAAGCTACTCAAGAGCCAAAGTTCACAGAGTTACATTTTAAGTTCAAAAAGAAATGTGGACCACACAATTATTGTGCGGCCGCAGAAAACAACTATGCGATCGCACTCAGGTAATGTGCGGTCCGCAGAAAAGCCTAGTGCGGCCACGCCCAGAATTTTGCAGACTGCAGAACATAAGAGATGCGGCCGCAATCTAGAATTTTGCGGCCGCAGTACCTCCGAAAGGGCATTTTTGTCCGAAAATTCTAGCTTTGTATAAATAGACTACTTTCACGAAATTAGGTCAAGTTTTGAATACTAAAAGTTTTGAAGCCGTTTTTATTTACCGTTTTAGGAAAATTTAGCTTTCTTTGGTGATTTAACATTGGATTTTCATCTTCTAATCTTGAAATATGAGTTTTATCATCTTTTCTTCTTTATTTTCTTCTTTACCCACTATGAGT
Organism: Nicotiana knightiana; assembly: GCA_005239525.1. Lineage (NCBI taxonomy): Eukaryota > Viridiplantae > Streptophyta > Magnoliopsida > Solanales > Solanaceae > Nicotiana > Nicotiana knightiana. Next base: position 10,320 of record ML392799.1, read on the forward strand.
AGCTAGATTTTTAGCTGGAGTTGTGACCCAACCCTAGTAAGTGAACCTAATGGGTGTTTGATTTATGTCTTGTTTATGGTTGAGTGTTTATTATTTAGCCTAAATGGTTGCAAACATTAGTTCATGCCTATTTGACTTGGTCTCTTCTTGAGAAAGAGAGACTTAGTCTAGGAAAACATGGCTAACAAGAATTTGGGATGAAATCAAGAGATTGATAGTCCCAATTAAAAGGTTGAACCTAGAGATAGTAAAACCCGGCTTGAGCATTTTATCAACTGTATTGTTCAATACCCATTTGGACTTGAGAAAGCCAAATTGGGCAAAATCACTTTCTTATCAAGAGGTATTGAGTAGGTATTTGAGTGTTGATTGCTATAATACACCTCGACCAACGAAACAAGCTTTAAAGTTTACAACCCATTAGGCAAATACCTAGGTGAAGGTCATAGCCCTAGGCCTTTTTATATATTTGAAAAACAACAACAAAAACAAAATTCTCTAGTTTTATATCTTTAGAATTGTAATCCTTAGCGTAATTTTAGAAGTAAAAACAAAACCATATTTGTGGAAGTGCAATCAAGATACTTCACGTGCTTTATCCAAATATATACCACTAATCCCATCTCAGCTCCCTGTGGATTCGATCCTGACTCCTTGTTGGGTATTATTATTGTAATCGATCGTGTCACAACCCCGAATAGAGGTGTGACTTGGACGAGATCAATTTTTGGCGCCGTTGCCGAGAGCTAAAAATGGATTAAGCTATATATTTGGTTTTGTGTGTGAATTATCTTCTTTTCCTTTCGTGTTACTAATCTTTTTGGTGAAATAATTGTAGGTGAAACAATGTCCCTCAACAACAATGAGCCTCTCGGAAACATGCCATTGGGGGATGTGGATGTGGAAGATGACCAAGATGAAGAGGTTACTCTTAAACCTCAAGCAAATAGACGAGGCCGACCGCCTCAAGACAACGTTCCAATTCCTCCCCCACCTCCACCAAGAGCGGCTCCACATCGGGTGCTGCCGAATGAAGGATATGAAAGTGCCATAGTCCCGCCCTGCATTAGGGCAGGCAACTTTCAAATCACAAATGTTATGCTCACATTGCTAGAGCAACGAGGATTCTTCACCGGGGCTCCGAATCAAAATGCTTACAAACACTTGAAGGGGTTTGTGGACACTTGCTGGGGGGGGGGGGGAAACAAACAAACGTCTCTGAGAATGCTTTAAGGTTGAGGCTATTTACTTTCTCTCTAAGAGGGAAAGCCTTGGATTGGTTAGAAAGGTTGCCAAACCATTCCATCCGTACATGGGATGAACTAGCGGAGAAATTCATTTCGAAGTTCTTTTCTCCCCGGCATATGGCTACTCTTCGAGATGAAATTCTAGCATTCAAACAAGAACCCAATGAGCCTTTGCATGAGATATGGGAGAGGTACCGAACTATGGTGAAAGAGTGCCCAAACAATGACATGGCGATAGCTATGTATTGCAGACAATAGTTAGATCACGAGGTCGAGGTGATTCATCCAAAGGGAGGGGTGAACCCTCCCGAGGCCGAGGCAGGGGTACGCTACCGCTCTCTGTGCAAAAAGGTATATCAAAAAAGGCAACCACAGGGAGAGGTAGGGCTGCAGAGCCCTCAGAATCAAGTTCATACATCCCGTCTAGGGAAGCATCATAGGGCCACTCTGTTGAAGAACGACCTGATGCCCAATATCATCCACAACAATTTCTAGGGAGATACCAGCTCCGCAATGAGCCTTCCACCTCAGCAAGCACTTATGAGGGTTCGAAAGATTTCAGTTAGGGTTCAGAACCCTCATCTACTCACACCCCCGCCACACCAGTCGCAATTGATGATGATGATGATATTTCGAATGACGGTCGAGGGGTGATACCAGAGTTGCCGGTCTCAAGAGGTTGAAAAGAAGGAAATTTGGAAAGACAAATTTGTGAGCCTAACAACTTTTACCAGGTTCTGATAGTGGTGGACTCAGAGATCGCTCAAACTTGAGCGTCGGTTCATTTTGAAAGATTTGGATAAATACAATCCAAATGTGGCAAAGCAGTTTCGGGAGAGAAAAAGGGTGAACATGGTACACTCAAAGTGTGGTGGATGCTAAGGAGCACTTAGTCTGGGAATTCTACGCCAATGTAGTGCACATCAAGAAGGGGACTAAGGTGAGGAACTTGAAAGTAAGATTCGATCAGAGCACCCTGAATACTTACTTGGGGCTTAAGGATGTGGAGGCGGTGCAGTATTTGGAGAAGTTCGCAATGGGTGATGCGGCTCGCCCTTGGTTAGCTGAGATACTAGAAGCTCCAGGACCACCACCACCATGGATCACAACAGGGGTTCTTATTCAGCGGGCCACCCCCAACTTTGAGGCAAAAAGGTGGCAAACATTTGTGTGCAGTCGCATAGACCCGAGCCAGAATGAAAACAATATCCCAGTCCCTCGGGCAGTCCTAGTTGCCTCCATCATGGTCGAGTACCCAATCAATATGGGTGCCATCATGTCGGCCAACATGTATCTGGTTGTCAGGCAGGGTGAAAGCTCTTATCCATATCCCAACACTATCACGGAGTATCTCACGGAAGCGGGGGTGGACTCCAAGAGATTTGATACAAAGGTTAAGGCTTAAAAGCCCTTCTCCTGGTACTCTTTGAAGGACCCAAGGAACCCGAAGAATAAGGGTAAGTCGACTACTACGGTAGGCTAGTCTGATGAGCCATCAGTGGTAGTTGCAGATTCAGCTTCCATGCCTTCTACAGTATCCATGCCTTCCACAGCAGCCGGGCCTTCCACCGAGAAACCTGCTATGCCTCAACCTCCATCTTCAGGGCCATCAGTATCAGTGCCTTCCTCCTCTACTTATCCACTCTCTTCGTTGCGAGTCTCCCATATACTAGCGAGTCTCAACAACTGGATACAGACAACTACTGCAAAGAAGTCTGATCTAGCCAGTGCTGTTGCAGCTCAGACTTCTACCCCAACACCCCAGATTCCTCCGTCAGTGGAGGAAACTTTGAAGAAGATATTGGAGAATCAAAAGATCATCATGGACACCTTGGTGGCACATGGGGGAGAAATTGAGGAGATTTGGAAGCAGGTGAAGAAGAAGAGGAAATCTCAGGCTTCGAGGAAATAAGTTGACAAATTGATACGAGAGGTGACCAAGATAACATCCACTGGAGATCTTCCATTTGACTTACTGAGATAGATCCATCAGTACCAGCAGACCGACAGCACCATCAGCACCAGTGGCACCAGCTGGCCAGTCTGAAAAGCCATACCTCACTGCCCACACTGCTGAGGTGGTGCTACAGATGTTCACTAACCCAGATACTCCTCGAGCAGAGGATGATGAGATCCAGTTGGAGGAGCCTGAGGGAGGTGATGCTTCTATAGACACTGAGACCACATAGGGAGTCCTCTTTATGCTTTCCCTTCCTTGTTTTTATTTTGTTAAGCATTGAGGACAATGCTTATTTTTATTCAAGGGCTGGAGTCTATTTTTATTTGACATTTGACATTGTCCTGTAATAACTGATAATATTTTCGTTTTCTTTTTATTTTTGTTTTCAGTAGTTTACTACATAACTTCTTTATTTTGTTTTCTTAGTAGTCAATGTTTAGCCTAATAGATTCTTATTTACTTTAATAGCTTCTTTTTATGTTTGATTGATCAATAAGCCTTTGGTTTTTTTAATTCCACGGTTCTTTCCAAAGGTGGTTTACTTTTTCCAACGATGGATAACGTGACAACCTTCTTAAGGGACTGAGTCCATTTTTGATATTTAGGTAAGAACAATAGTAATAATGAATAAGAGAGTCAAGCATTCTTCACTTGGTACCAACATATTTAACTACATGCTTATGATTAAAAACAAGTTCTTGGAAAGAAATAGCTCTAGTTAGTGACCTTTTGACTCTTGTGTTGACTTAGGCAATCGTCGAGTGGTTTAGTTGAACCATGAGTAATTTTCAATCTTAAATATGGTTATTGTAGGCCCTCGACTCTATCCTATTTAACAATCCAGCCGTGTGAGAGGTGGGATGTTTTATTGCAAGTCCAAGTACCCGTGAAAATGGTCTAGAACTTGCCCCGAAAGTGTTTCTACGCGAAATTTTAAGCTTTGCTTAGCTTGAGAAGTGATTATAGACTCTCCTAGACCCATTTTGAAATTTTCCACGGCCCACCAATGATGTTATCCCTAGTCAACCCTTTTGGTCCTAAAGCCTTTCTCATTTGATAACTATGTTACAAGCCTTTACCCGTTTTGTAGTGACCCTCTCTTGACACCTGAGCTTCCTTAAAACTCATGAGGAACAATTGGCTAAAACATAAGTTTGGGAGAGAGACGAGGAGTTTGAAAGTGGTATCAAGGTACAAAAAGAGAAAATAAATAAATAGAAGGAAAGAAAAAGAAAAAAGAAAGAAAGAACAAAAGAAAAGTGCAAAAAGAAAGTGAATAAGTTGAAGAGTTGAAGGGATTCAAAGAAAAGAAAAAATGCAAAGCATGGAGAAAACAAAGACGGAGAAACTGAATATCATTACCAAGAAAGAGTGATGTTAAGTCTCTCTAGTTCCCTTAAGGAAAAAGAAAATTACTCAAAGATTCGGCAAAGCATGAGCCAAAAAGAGAAAATGGAGCGCTTAAGGAAAGATGAACCCGTTCTATTCCAACATTTCCTACCTGAGTCCAAAAGCCTTCATTACATTCCAAAAAAACCCTACGTGATTTCAAGCTGAGTGAACTAACATTAGTGGTGCTTTACATAAGGGTCAAGCATATGGTACTTAGAGCCGTACTTGTGACATTCTTTTGAGAGAGATGAATAAAATTTTCACAAATACTTGAATTGAGTGCTACATTCTTAAGCGAGATATGCTAACGGAAAGTAGAGGAGGAGGAGTTTGGGATCCACAATGACCTACATGAAAGAGCGAAATTCCTTGATGAGTAAATTCAATCTTGATGCTCTAGTGTCACATTAGAACTATTTGTGCTTAAAACTTCAAAACATTGCCTTGTTGATAGTTCATAAGTGTTGTGGGTAATTGTTGGTCCCAATTGATGTGTGTTTGATTCACCTTATATTAGCTCGAATAGCCCTTATTTTGTGGAGTTGGGAATTACATTATTTGCTTGAGGACAAGCAAAAGCTTAAGATTGAGGGAGTTGATAAGTGGGAATTTTGACTACTTATTAACGCCTTTTAGCTTTCTATTTAGTCCAAAAGTGTTTAATTGTATTCCCGAAAACTGATGAAATATGCTTACTTGTAGGATTATTGGAAAATGAGCCACTACAATGAAAACCAATTCAAGAAGGAGTTATTTTGAACAAGGATAAAAACCAGGCGCAGAAGCTCAAGTGCAGACCACAGATTTCTATCTACTGCCGCAGAATGTCAAGGAAAATCAGTAGAGCCCCAGTGCAAAGTGCGGACCGCACAATTATTGTGCGACTGCAGAAGCTACTCAAGAGCCAAAGTTCAGAGAGTTACATTTCAAGTTCAAAAGAAATGCGGATCGCACAATAATTGTGCGGCCGCAGAAATCAGCTATGGGACCGCACTCAGGAAATGTGCGGTCCGCAGAAAAGCCTAGTGCGGCCGCACCCAGAATTGTGTGGACCGCATAACGTAAGATATGAGACCACAATCCAGAATTGTGCGGCCGCAGAATCAACTCCTCTCAAGAACTGAAGAATAGTGCGGACCGCACATAGAATTGTGCGGCCACAGAACCTCTGAAAGGGCATTTTTGTCCGAAAGTTCCAGTTTGTATAAATAGACTACTTTCACAAAATTAGGTCAAGTTTTGAATTTTAAAAGTTCTGTATCCGTTTTTCTTTACCCTTTTAGGCAACTTTAGTTTTCTTTGGTGATTTAACATTGGATTTTCATCTTTTAATCTTGTAATATGAGTTTTATCATCTTTTCTTCTTTATTTTCTTCTTTACCCACTATGAGTATCTAGATTTTTATCTAGGTTTGTGACCCAACCCTAGTGTGTGAACCTAATGGGTGTTTGATTTATGGCTTATTTATTGTTGGGTGTTTATTATTTAGCCTTGTTCTTGCTTACAATTGTAGAATTAATGGTTGCAGAATTAGTACATACCTATTTGACTTGGTCTCTTCTTGAGAAAGAGAGACTTAGTCTAGGAAAGTTTGGCTAACAAGAATTTGGGATGAAATCAAGAGATTGATAGTCCCAATTAAAGGGTTGAACCTAGAGATAGTAAAACCCAACTTGAGCATTTTATCAACTGTATTGTTCAATACCCATTTGGAGTTTAGAAAACCAAATTGGGAAAAATCACTCTCTTACCGAGAGGTATTGAGTGTGTATTTGAGTGTTGATTGCTATAATATACCCCAACAAACGAAACAAGCTTTAAAGTTTACAACCCGTTAGGCAAACACCTAGGTGAAGGTCATAACCCTAGACCCTTTTATATATTTGAAAAACAACAACAAAAACAAAATTCTCTAGTTTTATATATTTAGAATTGTAATCCTTAGCGTAATTTTAGAAGTAAAAACAAAACTATATTTGTGGAAGTGCAATCGAGATACTTCACGTGCTTTATCCAAATATATACCACTAATCCCATCTCAGCTCCCTGTGGATTTGATCCCAACTCCTTGTTGGGTATTATTATTGCAATCGACTGTGTCACAACCCCGAATAGAGGTGTGACATGGACGAGATCAAGAAGCTCCCTTCTTGCTGGCTTCCCCATCATCGTCAATCATCGCGGTCTATGGCCGGTCCGAGCGAGGGGCTCATCATCACAACTTCAGGAGACAACTCGGGAGTGGTATTCTTTGCCCTCTTATTCTTTCCCCCTGCTGCGGAGGAACACCTTCTCTTTGGTTGTTTGTTCTCCGCCCTGGGACTACGAGAAGAAACACTCGCACCAGAAGCAAACCCGGAGACGCCTATCTGTATAAAAGCCTCCTGCAACAGCCTCGCCATATCAGCAGGATTAGCCAAAACGTCCTCATCGGGGACGACAAATGAGCCCTGGGGTAGACCCGAATTCAATAAAAGAGAAGGGTAAACCAACCTCCTTATATGAAAATGTAAAAATAAGATGAATTTGACTTACCATAATTTTTGGCCTTTCACCCGTATTTGAGGGACAATTCTTTCCACGTGCGGGTTTCGGGCATATAAACGTCCAAAATGTTCTGGACCTATTGGTCCAACGCCTTCAACCCTAGATGAACCCACAGTCGCTGAAATGAATAGAAGAAGAAAGGTCAACAACGATGTGGAATGATCTGTAACGGAAGAAAGAAAATTAATGGTAGACTTACGAGTGCGGTTCCATAATTCTTGATAGGCTAGAGCTGTGGCCGAGATGATATCACTGGTGGCGACTGAAACGAACAGCTCCATCCACCCATGATCGTTGTCATCATCCTTTCTAGATAGCAAAGCATGGTGGTAATGCTTGCTGAAATTTATCATTCCCCGCGGAAGATCTTGAGGGAATAGAGGTTCATCACTCGAGTTAGGGATAACTCTTCTCCCGTCTCCTGGCAGAAGCTCGAAGACAAGCGACTGTCTTCTACACAGAAGGACTTACTTGTGTCAAGCACACCTGGTAGTGGAGGAAAACTCCATGAAGATGGTTTCAAGCTTTCCACTCAAAGAAAACGCCCCCAAAGTGAAGGAATACATATAAAAATACATAAAACCCTTCTTGGGTAAGGTTAACTACTCTGCCAGGTCGGGAGCGATAATGTCCAAATTTTGACAGTGGCAGTCTTTCTTCACAACAGGGATACGTAAAACCCTTATTGGGTAGAGTATTATTTAAGTGTAAATGAAGGAGGTTGATGCGTATAAGTAAAGGTATAAGCGGCTAAACTCGTGGCCATAATTACCTCGATAACCGGCAAAAGTGATGCTAAATCGTGGGATGACGCATGTTAGGGACATTAAATGCGGAGAGACGTGCGACTAATCAACCGTCAAAAACTTTTCAAAGGGGGTCAGTGAACTTCCCGCCAAAGAGGGTGTTCCTACCAACTTTCTGCTGACACAAAGTTATGCCACCGGAAAGCAGGGGAACTATCTATATAGGGTAAAATATATTTATATTAAATGATCGTATGAAGAAGTGACACGTGGAGCCGAAGACAGAAGATAGTTGACTCCGAGGCAATGATCCCTTCTGTCACCAAATATAATGATAATCATAAAGGTGAAGTAAATGCCTAGCACCCGGTAGAATTTAATGAAAAATATTCTACAATATTAAGTATACGGCCCGTTATGAGGAATATGACATTTACTGCCTGCCGTTACACATTCTTAAATGACCCTCATAATTGACATTAAAGAGGGGCTTGATCTTAGGGCCTTGTTCCCTAGGTGCAACTATAAATAGTAAGCTCTATTATCATTGTAAAGGGCACGAATTTTCTGGTAAACATACACATACTCTATCCAAAGCTCAATATAATTTTATCGTCTTGTTTACTGATATCGTTGCTATTGTCCTCGGAAGCCCTGCTTTGAGAATTACTATTTCTGCTATTTTATCTCCATCTTAAGACTAAGTACTATATTTTTGTCTAATTCATCTGTTATTTTAGGATCAGATTAATTCACTTGTCTATAAATCATGTACAAATTTAACTGTACTGTTTTATGGGTAAACACATATACTGATGACTCCCGAGGATTTACATGCTTCGTAAGGCTCATTTGTTTGTACTCAATGGAGGTCTGAATCTTAATCATTCAGATCTTATTCATAAAGTGTGTTTGTTTTTTTGGCTTCACAATCACTTAATGGGTCTGGATAGGTCTGTATGATTAAGATATATAACAAAGACTTAATTTCATTAAAATGCTATCATCTACATTCATTACTAACTGCTGTCACCGCCTACCATTATCAACTACCACCACCACCATCCTCAACCATAACCCCCACCACTACCACCACCCCACCATCATCCTCCTCAACCACAACTACACACTCACCCACCTCAACAACTACAACCAACTACTACCACCTCATCACCATCAACAACCATAGCCGGCACCGCCCACCATTATAAACTAGCTACCACCATCCATTATCACCTTCCTCAATCACAAGCACCATCACCACCACACATCATTATTAACTGTCACCACCAAGCACCACCACCCTCAACCATAATCGTCATCGATGCCACTCACTACTAGCTATTACCAGAACCACCATCATCAACCAACCACCACCAATCACCGTTTTTGGTCCACACTAACAAGCACCTCTGTTAGCCTTCCACGCCACCAACTACTATATATATATATATATATATATATATATATATATTGAATATTAGATTAACTAAAATTTTATTTAAATTATAAGTTTATTAATTTTTAAATAAGGATAAATTTTATATATTCAGATGTTAAAAAAATAAATAGTCTTAATCATTTAGTGTTTAAATTTTAATACACATATTAATATACAAATATGTATTCAGATTTAAATATCTTAATTTTAATACACATTTTTATATTCAGATATGTATTTAAATTTAGACGTCTTAATCTTAAAAAATCAGATGATGTCTTAGTATCCCTTTTTACGTACTGACTTTGTTGACTTGATGCTTTGGTTGATCAGATGTGGAAAATGGGTCTCCACTGGCGAAGGGGTTCTGACTATGTATCAAGAACAAGTGTTTCTAGGTTGGTTTTCATGGGCAAAATAGTCCACACACGATTCTTTCAATTGATGGTAATTCGTTTAAAAGAATTATTACAAAGAAATTAAAATAAGAAAAGTACACGTTATAACATAAATCACAAGAGAGGGCAGTGTTGCAAAGCAAACCTAAGGGGAGGTCTTTGAAGTTATTCCAAGAAAAATATTGATTAAAGATTAATCTACTAACTTTAGTAAATCATATAGTGTTTTTATGAATTTTTTGAGTATTAAAGATTGTTAATAATGTTTAAATGTTGAATGGAGATTTGATACAAAGTTAAGTGTAGATAATTGTGAAGGAAAATAATCTTTGCCAAAAAGTGAGGAAAGTCATTTTTCTCTATTCGGTGAAAATCGTTTTTTAGGGAAATCTTTTTGAAAATCAAAGACAAAAAATAATTTATTTTTAGAAAAAAATTGGAAATATTTTTGGCAATACCAAATACAAGTAAATTAATATTGTATACAGCTGAAATGAAAAATTCTATAATAAAATCATTGCAATACAAGTTTTCACTGCAATTATTACTTCCTTCATGACGATAAATACTTAGAAGATCTTGAACAAAAAAGAAAAAGATAAATACTTAGAAGATAGCAAAACGACTCAAAAGTTTATTCGTTATGTGGGGTGAAGTAGTTCATGAAAATGTTACATGGTCAATCAATCAAAAAAGTAAGAAGGAGTCATCTTTTCACTTTTTTTCTTAAATTTTTTTATTACATCAACGGTGGGGGAGAAAGAAAGAGAAGAGTATGCTACGCTATTGCGGTGGAGTTCACCAAGCGATTCTTAATAACTAAAAAAAAAGAGAATAAAAATGGTGACACCAAAGATATAGCTATACGTTATAAATAGAGTTTTATTTAAGGTAAATGTCTATATTTTAAAGAGATTTTAGTGATTTTATTTGGTTGCTAAGTTACTCTTTTTCTATAAATAGAGGGATCCATATTCCATTGTAATTTATCCAAATCAATAAGAATTCTCTCTCTACTTTTCTCTGCAATATTCTTTTCTTCTTTTATTATTTTATAACACGTTATCAACACAAGACTCTAACCAATTGAGTAGAAGTTGTATACGGTCAAAATCTCATGCCCCGATTTTGTAGGCTCGATAAGTTACATCGAGGTCAGAAGCCTGGAAGAGGTCGAGGTCAAGCTCGAAGGCGGAACAAGAGGCTCGAGGGCCTAGGTGCTCGATGTGCATCAAAGCAAGACACGACCGATGCCGAATAGTGCCTTTATGAGTTTGTTACGGAAATGACAAGATTCTCGCCACGTCCCCAAATATCATAGCGTAAATCCCAGGATAGATTTGTACGAATTAGTACAAATCCGTACTAGGTTGTTATATCCAATAGAATTCCTTACTGTAAATAGAAATGTACCATATTTAGGATTTTCCCTCCTATATAAAGGGGACTCCAATCATTTGTAAAGAAAATCTAATCATTGGTAAAGAATATACTATCTTACTTTTCTCGTCTACTGCTCTTCAAAATCATTCTTTAGCTTTATTACACTTACTTTACAGTTCTTGCTTTATTGCTCTTAACTCATTTCGAGGTCATCGAGCTCGAGGTCTCTACTGCTCTAGCAACACCGATTTGGTTCATCAATTCTTTTCATTCATACTCTACATTACTTATTTATTAATTAGTATTGGACTAGATCACATATCTTTAAAATCACAAATTAAATTTAATTGTTACTCGTATTTTCGAGGTAAATAGTTTGGCGCCCACTGTGAGGATAAATATAATAGTTATTATTTCAGTGTTAGTTTTTTGATAACACACGTTATTCTTCACACTTTTTCTCGTCAAAGATTCTTTGATTTCAGGCTAAAACATGTCGAACTCAGCAAACACACCAGTTCATGGTAATGACAACCTCAGATTCCATGGGGAAAATGAAAATGCTATAACTTCAGGAGCCGGTATGCCACCGCTCAACCCTGAGGTAGCACCAGTTCCTAACCCTGTCGATGTTGGTTCACACATTGCTATAAACGTTGATTTGGGCACGGACGTCGGAGGAAGCGTGAGTGGAGAAGTTCAACCTAGTGGCCAAAGAACACAAGGTCGAGGAGATGGGGAAGTCAGTCTCCAAGTGATTTTTGAAATGTTACAAGCACAACAGATTGCCATCGCTCAGTTGCAAAGCCAGCAAAGGACTCCGAGTGTGGTGGGACCAGAAACTAGTCATCGTGTTGAACCAGTCCCGGAAAGGTCGAGCAACAATGGATCAGGAACTGACCCTACAATCATGAGAATGTTCGAAGAAATCACAAAGAGGATTGAGTCGGGAGATAAAAGGATCGAGGACAACGATAAAAAGTGGAAAGGTACAACTCGAGGGTCGACCAAATACTGGGAGCACCTCCGGTTTTGAAAGGATTGAACTCTAAAAAGTTTGTGCAAAAACCTTTCCCCCCGAGTGCGGCCCCGAAGCCTATTCCGAAGAAGTTTCGCATGCTAGACATAACCCAAATACAACGGGACTACCGATCCAACGAGCACTTCACCACATATACTTGTGGTATAAAGGGAAATTATTTGGAGGACGACGAGATCGAGTCTATTATACTAAAGAAGTTTGGGGAAATCTTGTCCAAAGGAGCCATGATTTTGGTACCATAACCTACCCCCGAACTCTATTGATTCATTTGCCATGTTGGTAGATTCATTTGTAAAGGCACATGCTGGTGCTATAAAGGTTGCAACAAGTAAGTCAGATGTATTAAAAATCAAACAAAGGGACAACGAGATGTTGAGGGAGATTGTGTCCCGATTCCAAATGAAATGAATGGAGTTGCCACCAGTTTCCGATGACTGGGCTGTACAAGCTTTCACTCAGGGGATAAATGAGCGGAGCTCGATAGCATCGAGGAAGTTGAAACAGAACTTGATTGGGTACCCTCCGTAACTTGGGCGGATGTGTATAATAGATACCAATCGAATATTAGAGTTGAAGATGACCAGTTGGGAGCCCTCTCGGGTTCGGTTTATCCAAATAGGTTAGGAATAAAAAATTCGAGAGTAGACAGGGAACCGAGACCGAGACCGAGTAAGGAGAGGTATCAGTCGTACATCAAAGACCGAAGGAACAGCTCGAGGCATAACATACCTCAGAATGATCGGAGAACAGATCAAGGACAGAATTCTAGGGGACTCATGAGTAAGACCGGGTTCGACAGGCACTCAGGATCGGCAGAGGCACCCCGACTATCAGAATATAACTTTAGTGTCGATGCCTCAGGTATCGTCTCGCCCATTGGGAAAATCAGAGATACCAGATGGCCTAAACCCATACAAACTGATCCTTTTAAGAGGAATCCCAACTTGATGTGCTAGTATCACGGTACACATGGGCTCATGACTGAGGATTGCAGGACTAAGAGAGGAGGTAGCCCGATTGTTCAATGAGGGGTATCTTCGAGAATTTCTCAGCGACAGGGCCAAAAACCATTTCAAAGAAAAAGATTCCAACAGGAAGAATGAACTAGAGGAACCTCAACATGTTATTCACATGATCATCGGAGAAGTCGACGTCCCACAAGGACCCATATTCAAATGCACCAGAGTATCAATCACAAGGGAGAAGCGAAATCCGTACTATATGCCCGAAGACACCCTCACATTCAGTGAGGAAGACACCGAAGGCTTATCTCAGCCTCAGAAAGATGCACTAGTAATTTCTATTATTTTAAATGAAGTTCAATTTAAACGTGTTCTTGTGGATCCAGGTAGCTCGAAAAATATAATCAGGTCGAGGGTCGTGGAGAAGCTCGGGCTGCTTGACCAAATCATACCGGCATCTCGAGTCTTGAATGGCTTCAACATGGCAAGTGAAACAACGATGTTTTGGGAAATCATCCTCATAGTTAACGTGGCCGGAACCATGCAAGACACGAAGTTTCATGTCATCAAAGGTGACATGAGGTATAATGCTTTGCTGGGAAGGCCGTGGTTTCACAACATGAGGGCAGTGCCATCAACCCTTCATCAAATGATGAAATTCCCAACAAAAGATGGCGTAAGAATGGTCTATGGGGAGCAACACACAGCTAAGGAGATGTTTTCAGTTCATGACTTGGTACCAATATCGAGGCCCTCTACATCGGAAAAGTCAAGCGTCAAGGACAAACAGGTAACCAAATAGCAATTACAGTCTATATCCTCGGTTGAGCCCGAGGAACAGGTGGTCGAGGACAAAGAGGAAGATTTCCTTACCCCTCGAGCTTTCGTCGCCCCTGAGGAGTAAGATGCGACGAAGTCCACGGTCGAGGAACTTCAGCAGGTGATATTGATCGAGTATCTGTCAGAATGAAAGGTATACCTGGTGACGGGATTAACCCCCAAACTCAGGAAAAAACTCATTCAATTTCTTATCGATTACATTGATTGCTTTGCTTGGTCCCACTTAGATATGACATGGATCCCACCGGAGATAACCACTCATCGACTAAGTGTCAATCCCAGATTTAGACCGGTGAAACAAAAGAGGAGGCCTCAGTCCGTGGTAAAGCACGCATTCATCAAATACGGGGTAACCAAACTTCTTAAGATAGGGTCCATTAGGGAAGAAAATTATCCCGAGTGGCTAGCTAATGTAGTAGTAGTCCCTAAAAAGGGAAATAAACTTAGAATGTGTGTAGACTACAAAGATTTGAACAAGGCATGCCCTAAAGACTCCTTCCCATTGCCCAACAGGGAACGTTTGATCGACGCTACGGCCAGCCACGAGATCCTTAAATTTCTCGATGCCTACTCCGGGTACAATCAAATTCGAATGAACTCGGAGGACCAGGAAAAGACTTCGTTTATCATGAAGTATGGTACATATTGCTATAACGTAATTCCCTTCGGGCTAAAAAACACAGGGGCTACATACCAACGCTAGTTAATAAAATGTTCGAACATCAGATAGGCAAAACTATGGAAGTTTATATTGATGACATGCTAGTTAAGTCCCTGCGCGCAGAGGACCATTTGACTCATTTGCAGGAAACGTTCGACATCTTGAGAAAGTACAACATGAAACTCAACCCCGAGAAATGCGCTTTCGGAGTTGGCTTGGGCAAGTTCTTAGGTTTCATGGTATGGAACAGGGGGATCGAGATCAACCCCGACAAAATCAAAGCCATCGAGGAAATCACCATTGTAGATAATGTGAAAGCCGTACAACGGCTAACCGGACGGATAGCTGCCCTAGGCCGGTTTATCTCGAGATCATCGGATCGGAGTGATCATTTCTTTTCCCCACTCAAGAAGAAAAACGACTTCGCATGGACCCCGGAGTGTCAACGAGCCTTAGAAGAATTAAAAAGGTATCTCTCGAGCCTACCCTTGCTTCATATTCCGAAGGAGGATGAAAAACTCTACTTGTATTTAGCCGTGTCCGAGGTAGCGGTAAGTGGCATGTTGGTTCGAGAAGAACAAGGTACGCAATTTCCTGTTTATTATGTAAGTCGGACCCTAGGAGATGCTGAAACCAGGTACCCGCATTTAGAAAAGTTAGCACTTGCACTAATAAGCGCATCTAGGAAATTAAGACCATATTTTCAATGTCACCCTATATGTGTATTGACTATATACCCACTTCGAAATATCTTGCATAAGCCCGAATTATCGGGCCGATTGACCAAGTGAGCCATCGAACTTGGAGGGTATGATATCGAATATCAACCCCGAACGATTATTAAGTCCCAAATTTTGGTGGACTTCGTGGCTGACTTTACGCCTTCCCTCGTACCCGAAGTAGAAAGGAACTCTTGCTAAAAACGGGTACATCTTCGGGGGTATGGACCCTCTTCATGAACGATGACTCGAATGTGAAAGGGTCCGGGCTCGGTATTGTTTTAAAACCACCTACGGGCAATATCATAAGACAATCTATCAAAACTTCTAAATTAACTAACAATGAGGCCGACTATGAGACCATGATTGTAGGTCTCGAACTAGCAAAGGGCCTAGGAGCAGAGGTCATTGAGGCCAAGTGTGACTCTCTTTTGGTAGTAAACCAAGTAAACGGAAGCTTAGAGGTTCGAGAAGATAGGATGCAAAGGTAATTAGACAAACTTCAAGTGAAATTGCATCGCTTCAAGGAATGGACACTGGACCATGTACCTCGAGAACAGAATAGCGAGGCCGATGCACTTGCAAATTTAGGGTCGTTGGTCGAAGAAGATGATATTGTCCCAGGGATTATCATCCAATTGTCGAGGTCGGTGATCGAATAAGGCCATACAAAAATTAATTCAACAAATTTGACGTGGGATTGGAGGAATAAGTACATCGAATACTTGAAGCACGTGAAGCTCCCCTCGGACCCAAAAGAATCGAGAGGCTTACGAGCCAAAGCAGCTCGGTTCTCACTTGATGAAAATGGAACATTATATAGAAGAACCTTCGACGGATCAATAGCAGTATGCTTTGGGACCGGGGGACACCGATTATGTACTACGAGAAATCCACGAAGGCACATGTGGGAACCAATCTGGTGACGACTCTTTGATTCGCAAGTTATTAGATCCGGGTATTACTGGGACAACATGGAAAAAGATACTAAGGAGTTTGTTCTAAGGTGTGATAAATTTCAAAGGTTTGCACCGATGATCTATAAGCCCGGTGAACAACTCCATTCGATCCTATCCCATGGCCATTCATGAAATGGGGGATGGACATTGTTGGCCCCCTACCAACGACGCCAGGTAAAGCTAAATTTTTTTTTTTATGACTGACTACTTTCCAAAATGGGTAGAAGCACAGGCCTTCGAGAAAATAAGAGAAAAAGAAGTCATTGACTTCATATGGGACCACATCGCATGTCGGTTAGGGATACCCACCGAAATAGTATGTGACAATGGGAAGCAGTTCGTCGGCAGCAAAGTGACAAAATTCTTCGAGGACCATAAAATCAAAAGGATTCCATCAATGCCCTATCACCCAAGCGCAAATGGCCAGGCCGAGTCCACAAACAAAACTATCCTTCAAAACCTGAAGAAGAGGTTGAATGATGCTAAAGGGAAATGGAGAGAAGTATTGCCCGAGGTGCTATCGGTATATCAAACAACGTCGAAGTCGAGCACGAGGGAAACCCCATTTTCTTTGGTGTATGGGTCCGAAGCATTGATTCCGGTCGAGGTCGGGGAACCCAGCGTCAGGTTTCAGCATACTACCAAGGCTTCGAACCACGAGACTATGAACATTTGTCTCGAGCTACTAGATGAAAAATGTGAAGCCGCACTAGTTCGAATGTCCACGCATAAGCAAAGGATCGAGAGGTATTACAATAGAAGGGCAAACCTTCGCCATTTCGGAATCGGGGACTTAGTTCTAAGGGAAGTCACCCTCAATACTCGAGATCCAAATGAAGGAAAACTAGGCCCCAATTGGGAAGGGCAGTACCAAGTCCTTGGAGCTGTAGGGAAAGGATCCTACAAAATTAGCACAATGAAAGGCGAGCAACTACCAAATAATTGGAATATCACTACTCAAATGATATTATTTCTAAGGTATGGTCTTTTTTTTTTTTCATTATAGTTAAGGCTAACTCCTTTCAGGTGTTCGATTGGAGATATCGAAGAACTCTTCAACTCGAAGAAGTTAGGTTTTAAAGCATGCGTTGCACTTTTTTTCCCTTAGATCGGGTTTTATCCCAAATGAGTTTTTCCGGCAAGGTTTTTAACGAGGCAACATTTATATGCTACCTAAGGGGAATTCAACAAGTATTCAAGGCTTCTTTTCAATCAACCTCGAATACTGGGGGCATCACCCTCAGAGGTTCAAAGAAAGCAATTCATGCCAAAAAGGCCTTCGATAGGAAAACTTTGTAATGGGCTAAACGGCAAAATGAACCGTGTCCATGTAGAATAGCCGAGCCCTCGACGACAAAAACATGTATACATGTATCAATTATTCAAAGAAGAATTTTTGCTATATCAAAACACTTTGTGTTTCAAGAAAATCTACTATTATACGAGCTTCACACTTACAATTCTACAAGAAACGGCTCAAGGGCCATCACGCAAATGCACCCCGAATACTCGAGGGCTGTCATCGACATTCAACACATCGAGTCATCGAAAACTCGAACTCATAAGACCTCAAAGAGGAACATTCGAACTCATAAGACCTCAAAGAGGCATCCCCTTGATACAAAGGCCAAGGCCATCATATTCAGGGACTAAAGGCTATGGCCATACTAAAGACTACGGTCATATAAAAAGGCTACGACCAAAATAATGCGGCTCAGAGACGTCCGACTTCCGCCATAAAACTAAAGGCCTTCAAACACTTCAAAAAACCTGTTAAATCAGGCTACCTCGACAAAAGCAAATGGTAAAGGGCTTCGATAAAACCAGCCCTCGAATAATTCAGAGGCTTTGATAATGTCAGCCTTCGAAAAAATCTCAAGAGGTATTCAATTATCGTTACACAACGAATTACAAACAAGGTTCCAATCGATCGAACCTTCAAAAAATCCAACGAATACAAAAAAACACATGCTAAGGCATACCAAAATTTTCACTAAGTCTTTAGCCGGAAAGAGGGAAAACTTATAGCCATTTTAGTGGATGAATTGGACCAACCTAAAAGAGCCTAAGGGCCAACCTAAAAGAGCCTAAGGGCCAACCTAAAAGAACCTAAGGGTCAATATTTAAAGAGCTTAAAGGCCGAAGCACACCGTGATCGATACCTTACTCAGCTCGGACTCAAAAGTCCCTTCACCCTGAGCTAGCGTCAAACCAACTTGAAAGCTTAGCTCGAAGATCGAACCTTACAAGGTAAGTTATTATTGATCGTTGATCAAATACGAAACCTAAGGGTATTATATTCTAAGTCCAATAATCGGACTGATTGCCTACAACACCAAATTTCGTTTCACAAGTGGAGACAAAATTTAATTTAACACAAAACGAAGATAAAACAAAAAATTTCTTTGTATTCAAAATATGATTCAAAAGTAAATTTACAAAACTCCCACATGGGACCCTTACACAAATGAAAGAAGACAAAAGAACCTAATCTACTTTCGGGGTCACTTGCTCGGAGGCAGTATCCATTGGAGCTACATCTTCGGTAGCATGGTCTTTGGGGGCCTCTTACCCCTCAAGGACTTCATCTTCGTCACCCTCACTCTTGGAGCCGTTGCATAATCCTCGTCGATGAAGAGCAATGCAACCGCCTCTTCTTCCAAAGCCTTTACCTTCTCGATTTCGGCAAAAAGGTCAAAGCCTTTAGCATGAACCTCCTCGAGAGTGTCTTCGGGATTTAGCCTAGTATGGTTGATAACACACGTTAACTTGAGCTCAGCTGCGGCAGAGATCTCTTGTGCCCGAGCGTTAGTAGCAGCAGCATCGACTCGATACGAGGACACGAATGCCTCAGCCTCGGACTTGGCTTTAGCAAGTTCGACGTCCACTTTAGTGTGAAGCTCCTCAAATTTGCAGCTTTCTTCTTTTGCACTTCGAAGCTGGTTCTCGACTGAGGCCATTTGTTACCGAAGAGTGTCTTTTTCTGAGGCGAGACGGTCCATATGTTGTCTCCACCCAAGGGTTTTAACCTCTTTGGTTTTGAGCTCCTCTCGAATTTTCTCCATCAGGTCGGCCTTCTGCTGGAACTGCAAAGTTAAAGAATTAGATACCAAAACAGGTGAATACAACATAGACCCACAAAAGCTATATTACCTGCTCGACGAGCTCAACCCGCTCCTGGGAAGCCTTCTCCAAATTAGCTCAAAGGACACTGATCTCCCCCTCTTTTTTTGCATAGAGAGCCTTGAGGTCGTCCATCTCTAATATGAGCTTCTTGAGCTCAGCTTCACAATGGGAAAGATCTGCCCCAGACTTGGAAAAAGCTTGATCGAAGAGCATCACGGCCTTATAAAAAAGAAAGGGAGTCAGAAAGACAAAAATCAAACTCTAAACATAATTGTTAAGGCAAATTTTACCTGCTTGCGAAGCTTCTCAGCCTCCTCAAAGATGAACAAAGCGTCAAGGTCGGGGCCCTCTTCGATTCCAGTGAGGTACTCCTGAAAGATGTCATTCCCCCCGTGGGATGTTCCCACATCAGGAGTCCTTATATCTTGAGCGTCCCGTATTTTCCCCTCAGAGAACACCGGGCATGGCGGAGAATCGTCCACATAGATTACCCCGAATGATTTAATCGGGGCATTCTCTCGCCTTCGAAGAACCTCAGGGTTAGGCTCTATGAGTTCATCCATCAAGTGCCTTTTCGGCTTGGGAACTTTTCTCTAGCTCCCCTCAGAGATCTCCTCGGCTCGAGGTTGAACCGTATCAGCAGCCTTCAGTTCAACGGCCTTCGAAGCACCAATGCTCCCCCCTTTTCCGAGTCATTAACGGACGGTCATCATCTTCGCTCTCTACGCCGTCTCTCTCCTCGTCTTCAGCATGAAGACATTCGATGGTTTCCGAAGATAAGACCATAGTATCGGCCTTAGGCTTTCAAAGCTTGGTTTTCTTTTGCCTTGAGGATTTCGCCGGCGACCCTTTCTTCCTTTTCTTGTCCTTGGCAGGTTTTGGGGATTCTTCCTCACCGGGTGGGGGTGGCCTCATAGAAACAACATCTCCTAGGCCTGCATAAAAGCAAAATTAAGTATTTCGCTAAGGAACTCAGGCATACAAATAATGAATACTCCCCGTGGTTTTTTGCCTCCCATCGGCCTTTGGAAAAATCACGCCAGTTGCGCTCGACATATGAGGAAGTGGAGGCCAGTTGCCGAACCCAGCCCGGGAGGTCCACAACCGCATTAGGAAACCAAGCGACAACTGTATCATCATAAGGGGATTAGTTCAAGAGAAAGAAGGAATATCAAAGTGATAAAACGCCCTCGATAAGCCTGTACTTACGTTTCATATTCCATTCCTCAAGGAATGGCATCCTTTCAGTAGGAATCAGGTCGGAGGTTCTGATTCAGACAAAGCGGCTTATCCACCCTCAGTCCTTGTCTTCATCGATGCTAGAGAAGAAAGACTTCGACGATCGGCCGTGCAGATTTATTAGGCCACCTCGATAGAGACGAGGGATATATAGCCTGATTAGATGGTCGAGGGTAAAAGTTATCCCCTCGACCTTACTCGAGAAGTAACTTATCAAGTGAACGATTTTCCATAAGGAAGGATAAATTTGGCCCAGCGTCACTTGATACTGTTGGAAAAAATTGAGAATCACTGGATCTAGGAGGGGCAGATAATGGTCTACGGGACCTAAGGTGAACGGGTAAGAACACACACTCAGTTACCCTGCTTTGTGAGTGGTAATATCCTCTTCAGAGGAAGGGATCTCCACGTCTTTATTTCTCCAATTACAGTCCGTCTTCACCTGGTCGAGTTCAGCGCTAGTTATCAAACTGATATATCGGGAAATAGATTCACATCGACTCGGGACCGAAGTAGGCCTGTTGATTTTAAAATCGGAAGATGTTTCGCAAGGCCTGGGAGTTCACTCCTAAATACGAGGTGGTACCACCATTTTGCTCTTAGATTGACGTGTTGACGAAGAGGCTTTTTCTTTCTGTGGAACTATTTTAGAAGTTTTGGCCATTGTTGTTGTTGAAAAATTCAGAAGAAGAAAAGAAAGTTGGTGATGAAATGGGCACAAGAGAAGGATAAACACAGAGAGAATGGGGAAGTTAGGGTGCTGTGGAAAGTAAAGTTTGCAAAGATATGGGTTGAACTATTTATAGGAATTTCCTATGCGTATTGAGGAAGCTAAACGATTGACCAATAACTGCTTTTCATTAATGGCCTTTCGAAAACTGTGCAGACGTGACCTTTCACGACTTTTAGTCACACCACTTGCTGACATCACGAGACTGACATCACAATAGGAGCATCGAAGGGTCGAGAATCAAAATCGTTTCATTCTAAAAAACGCGGGGACTATGTGTAAATGGTCAAAATCTCATGCCCCGATTTTGTAGGCTCGAGAAGTTACATCGAGGTTAGAAGCCTAGAAGAGGTCGAGGTCAAGCTCGAAGGCAGAACAAGAGGCTCGAGGGCCTAGGTGCTCGATGTGCATCGAAGCAAGACACGGCCGATGCCGAATAGTGCCGTTATGAGTTTGTTACGGAAAAGATAAGATTCTCGCCACGTCCCTAAATATCATGGCGTAAATCCCAGGATAGATTTGTATGAATTAGTAGAAATACGTACTAGGTTGTTATACAACTGTACCAATAAAATTCCTTACTGTAAATATAAATGTACCATATTTAGGATTTCCCCTCCTATATAAAGGGGACCCCAATCATTTGTAAAGACAATCTGATCATTTGCAAAGAATATACTATCTTACTTTTCTCGTCTACTGCTTTTCAGAATCATTATTTAGCTTTATTATACTTACTTTACTGTTCTTGCTTTATTTCTCCTAATTCACCTCGAGGTCATCGAGCTCGAGGTCTCTACTGCTCTAGCAACACAGTTTGGTTCATCAATTCTTTTTATTCATACTCTACATTACTTGTTTATTAATTAGTATTGGACTAGATCACATATATTTAAAATCACAAATCAAATTTAATTGTTACTCGTATTTTCGAGGTAAACAGAAGCTTTGGGATTGAGCATAATCATTGTCAATTTTTCCATGAACTTCTTTCATGATTAAATTCTGGATTTAAGGTAAGTATTTTATTTTATTTTTCTCTTTTAAATTCTTCAAATTCTATAATTTGATTTTAAATACAAGTAAAGACAATAAACTTTGACTATAACTCTAATAGAGTTTGCAAGAAATTATAACCACCTGAAGTGCTAAAATTTCTATGTCTTTCCATGATCAAATTCATGTATGAATGTGGGCAAAGAAGTCGAAACCTACCCCATGGAATTTGCTTCATTCTCATTCCCCTTAAGATAATGTGATAACAATATGTGATAAGTCTTAAAGAAAATAAAATTATTACCATGAAGGTATTAATGGATGTGGACGTGGCAATAGACGAAATTATAATCGTCATCATTGTGATTATGAAAATATTAAAGATTCTCAAAATAATCCTTCACTATGTGAAAGAAATATTTGTCATCGATTTGACATGAGATTTTTTAAAGCACATATAGATGATTATGGTCCATACCTGATGTGAATGTGACAACATCTGATTTATGGATATATATTCATTCTTGGAAGAATATGAACGTGCTAGTGGTAGTGGATATACCACACTAATCTCTAGAAAAAGGTTTGAGATGAAATAAGAAAATAATTTCATTATTATGGCATGAATGGTCATTGATCATGTACCTATTGTGATTATTCCAAAATATTATGGCAATGTGATTATTACACGACAAAAGTAATAGAAGAAACATATCTTGCCTATAATGATTTTGACCATGACCATAATGGTATAACTTTCTCCTTGAAAGAGATATTCACCATATGGATATTGATGAATATGTTGTAGCACAAAATTAATTAAAATCTCTAGAAGAGCCAATTATACTACTTTGAAGAAATAAAATTGATTATCAATAAGGTAGGGTGCCGTAGTAACTCTCAAAGAAACTTATTGAGTTTCTAAAGTATTCGCGAAATCGATTGGTTATACTGAGACTATAAATAAAGAAAAGATTTAATAACTTCTATTACTACAACTTATAGCGGGGTAATATGTATGTGAAAAGCTGCCCGCTGTATTCTTCAGTTTTTACTACACAAACAAAACAAAGCCACAATAAAGTAAAAGTTTATTGATATAAAAACCTATATCATAATATACTTGGAGTTTATTCATAATTGCACACTTCATGGTGAAATCATAAGGTTTATCAATATTGATAATTTATCCAGTTGGCATAATTGGTTTAGCCAAGTTAATTTAAGTATGATGTGTAAAAATAAAAGAGAATTCACATGGGTAAATATTAAAGAACTAAAAAGTTCTGTATGGATTCTCTTATATTGTTTGTTCCCATTAATTAATAGACCAACTAAAATTGAGATTGAATCCCATGAATGCTGAAAATATCAAAGGTGAATATGGACCCATTCACCTGCCATGTATAACACATAAGATGCATCTATGAGATGGTTACATGTGCAATTATTATTAACCCGCAACATGGTGTTGGCGAGGTAACTTGCTCAATAATTTAATTTCGAGCATAATTTTCAGATTTTCTATTCAAGACAGTTCAACTTGATAAATTGGTTTACATCACAATTGGTTTAGCAAAATAATTTATTGAGCGCCTCCACTTAATAGTTAAACTATTACTTATGAGAACAAAGTTATTTATATCGGTTTGATATATATTATATATGAAAGTATATTACATTCTTCCCTCACAAGTGGTTCAGGGTCAGGAACCAAATAATTTCATCTTATTATTATTGATGTGCGGCGTATATTTTGATTAACACCATAATACACAAAGATGTGGTCTCAAAATTGAGGAAGAGAGTTAGTTTTTCTAACACGAGAGGGAGACAAAATAAACAGTTGAGAAAAAGTTACATGGAATGAATTATCATTTGTATCCCTAGATACTTGAAGATAATATGAACTTGAAGTTCATAAAAGGAAAATTCATTTGCAATGCAAAGCATGCCAGACGCATTTGCTGACCCAAAGAAAGTAACTATATTCTCACTGCAAATGCTCTTATTAAAATAAGTCCTAGAAGGACAAAGTCTATGGTACACTTAAAGCGTATAGACATATCGATTTCAAATAAAATTCTTGATAAAGAAAATGAGAAAACGATCAAAATGATCATAATAAGGAGGCAAGTGATCTAGATGATCACATGACATAACATTTCATAAAATCTCAGGAGAGGTTCAGGTACCTGGAAATATGAATGAAGAGATCTCTATGTTATGTCTTTATGAGAAAAAAAATATTGGAACCGATATAAAATGTTTGTTGATGACATCTATATAGCGCTAAGTATAGATGAGGACCTCAAGTCTATCGAATACAGACACAAAAATATTGGTCAAATAGAAGAGACACAATTCAAATAGAATTGGTTTCATATGAAAGACATGTAGTTTTGGACATGTAGTTCNTGGTGATTTTAAGGTGAAACATATTCATTCAAGTGACAATATGATTGATTTGTTCACCAAATCTCTACTAATGTCAACCTTCAAGAAGCTAGTGTACAAGATCGAGATGTGAAGGCTCAAGGATGTGAATTGATGCTCTCATCAGGGAGAGTTAATACGCGTTGTACTCTTTTTTCCTTACAAGGTTTTGTCCCACTAGATTTTCCTTGCAAGGTTTTTAACGAGACAACCAAAAGGGATATTTCTAAACATGTGTACTCTTTTTCCTTTTCTAGAATTTATTTCCATTGAGTTTTATTTAATTAAGATTTTAACGAGACACAATATCTGTTGGATAGACATTCAAGGGGGAGTGTTATAAATAGAGTTTTATTTAAGGTGAATGTCTATATTTTAGAGAGATTTTAGGGATTTTACTTGGTGGCTAAGTCACTCTTTCCCTATAAATAAAGGGGTCCTATTCTATTGTAATTTATTCAAATTAATAAGAATTCCCTCTCTGCTTTTCTCTGCAATATTCTTTTCTTCTTTTATTGTTTATAACAGTATATATTTTATTTTCAATTTTATTTTTATCATTTCTAGTTACTTTTTGAACGGTCTAAACCCCAAAACTCGACTTATATCCAAGTGAGAATATGTCATTTCCCTAACCTTTTAGTCTCTCTATGTAATTAAATTAGTAGACTTAGATCTAATTGTGTGGGATTTGCTTAAAATTGTCTAAGATGTGCTTATTAGATTTAGATCTATCAATTTAAAATCGAGAAATGTGTACTTCAAAAATATATCAAATGAAGTTCTAGTACGAACAATCATATACGCAAACATTTATTTTTAGTTCTTCTCCTACACCATTTGAAATGAAGGAGATCCATAATCTACTGACCAACCCAAAGTCAACAAAACCCCCAAAAATATTAAAACAAAAGAATAGAGAGTTGGGTCTGTAATATTCTTTATCTCAATAGTTTTTCTTGTTGAAGGAAGTTATCAGACTAATAAAACGCCTATTATACACTGAGGATAATTGATAAGTGATGAAACGTGCATATTTTTAAGTATGTTTGCATATTATTTCTTATACAAGTTACGGGAGATTACATGATTTTTAAAGTGAAATATGTTCATTACGTGTTTTTTGTATGTAGGAGTAAATTTGGATAATAAGTGATCAAAAGATGTTAATTTGTTGCAAAAAGAAAAAGAAGGAAGAACTGGGAGCTCGTCCATTCTCGCGCACGATACAAAAACGAATGCGAAAAAGGAGACAATTAAATGCACAAAATAACAAAGTGAAGTGAAGGACATGATCGTTTCACGAAATAGAAAAAATTCAAAGGCTGAATCCGCGTCTATGAGCGCGTGACGCGCGAGTGTGTACGTGTATTCTAGCTTTCCTATCCGAAATTGAATTGTATTGGACGGACCTCCACCCTACCTAGATCATATAAATACACTCTAAATATGATTTTTGCATAACTTTTGACGGGAGAGACACTACCTTGGGGGNATGAAGGATTTAAATTGATTAAAGAATATATAATTCTTGGTCCTGAAGTACCACATGCTACATGTAATTTGTGTACATATGCATCTTGCTATAACTATAAGCATGATAGTGTGATAGCGGGAATTTTTCCCTCTATGGAGATATTGAAAAGGCTATTCCACGACATTATATGAAGACATTATATATATATATATATATATATATATATATATATATATACAAGAA
>ML392799.1:37500-182952 GCA_005239525.1 Nicotiana knightiana
GATGTGAAGGCTCAAGGATGTGAATTGATGCTCTCATCAGGGAGAGTTAATACGCGTTGTACTCTTTTTTCCTTACAAGGTTTTGTCCCACTAGATTTTCCTTGCAAGGTTTTTAACGAGACAACCAAAAGGGATATTTCTAAACATGTGTACTCTTTTTCCTTTTCTAGAATTTATTTCCATTGAGTTTTATTTAATTAAGATTTTAACGAGACACAATATCTGTTGGATAGACATTCAAGGGGGAGTGTTATAAATAGAGTTTTATTTAAGGTGAATGTCTATATTTTAGAGAGATTTTAGGGATTTTACTTGGTGGCTAAGTCACTCTTTCCCTATAAATAAAGGGGTCCTATTCTATTGTAATTTATTCAAATTAATAAGAATTCCCTCTCTGCTTTTCTCTGCAATATTCTTTTCTTCTTTTATTGTTTATAACAGTATATATTTTATTTTCAATTTTATTTTTATCATTTCTAGTTACTTTTTGAACGGTCTAAACCCCAAAACTCGACTTATATCCAAGTGAGAATATGTCATTTCCCTAACCTTTTAGTCTCTCTATGTAATTAAATTAGTAGACTTAGATCTAATTGTGTGGGATTTGCTTAAAATTGTCTAAGATGTGCTTATTAGATTTAGATCTATCAATTTAAAATCGAGAAATGTGTACTTCAAAAATATATCAAATGAAGTTCTAGTACGAACAATCATATACGCAAACATTTATTTTTAGTTCTTCTCCTACACCATTTGAAATGAAGGAGATCCATAATCTACTGACCAACCCAAAGTCAACAAAACCCCCAAAAATATTAAAACAAAAGAATAGAGAGTTGGGTCTGTAATATTCTTTATCTCAATAGTTTTTCTTGTTGAAGGAAGTTATCAGACTAATAAAACGCCTATTATACACTGAGGATAATTGATAAGTGATGAAACGTGCATATTTTTAAGTATGTTTGCATATTATTTCTTATACAAGTTACGGGAGATTACATGATTTTTAAAGTGAAATATGTTCATTACGTGTTTTTTGTATGTAGGAGTAAATTTGGATAATAAGTGATCAAAAGATGTTAATTTGTTGCAAAAAGAAAAAGAAGGAAGAACTGGGAGCTCGTCCATTCTCGCGCACGATACAAAAACGAATGCGAAAAAGGAGACAATTAAATGCACAAAATAACAAAGTGAAGTGAAGGACATGATCGTTTCACGAAATAGAAAAAATTCAAAGGCTGAATCCGCGTCTATGAGCGCGTGACGCGCGAGTGTGTACGTGTATTCTAGCTTTCCTATCCGAAATTGAATTGTATTGGACGGACCTCCACCCTACCTAGATCATATAAATACACTCTAAATATGATTTTTGCATAACTTTTGACGGGAGAGACACTACCTTGGGGGTTAGATAATACTTTTGGAGGCAAGAATACGCGAGGAGTAAGGAGGAAGATTCAACCACAAGTTTTTTCTTTCTGCTTCTTATTTTCTATTGTTGGTTATGAATTTTAGTATTGTATTTTTATAAACTATTATGAGTAGCTAATTTATTATCTAGAGTTTTGATGGAAACTTTTTGGAGGATAAATTCTTGCTACGTTTTAATATTATTTAGCTTTTAAATTCTCTACTTGTTCAATTATGTGTTTATTGTTGTTGATTGAATGACCATCAATTAACTGTGCCTATTTATTATGTATTGCTTGGGATAGAGTACATATTTAGGTGGTTGTTGAACAACGTCACTCCTAAAGTATATGAGGAATCAATACGACAGGTTTAAAGGTGGATTTAGGAATACAAAGCCTTGACGTGGTCATGGTGAGTGGTAAGATAATGCCAGTTAGCGTAATTCGGGAGAATATGTCTAGTAAATCGTTCTAACTGGTCGGGAGAGAATTATGACACCTGAGTGCTCACGATCACTAGATAATAATTAGGCAAAATTATAAGAGACATATATAGCGGGAAGGATCCCGATAACTGGTGAAATCATAACTCTAGACCTCCTTAATCTTGTTTTCAACCCTTAGTCTCGTTAGTTGATAATTTTACTGCTTTTTAGTATTTGTTAATTAAATAGTTAGACATAAGAATCTTAATATTTATAACATAGGAATTGTTCGAGCTTTTCTTCTTAGTGATAATGAACAATTGCAGCTAAACTTTAGTTCCCTACGGGATTCGACTCCGTACTCTTAGACCAAATTATATTTACAGCGACCACTTATCCTTTTTAGGACTAGAGTTAGACGCGATCAAATTGACTATTGGGCTCATCTTATGATTCCGGTTATGTACTTCCTATGTGGTTGAATTTTATGATGACTGCATAAGTGATCAAAAGATATCAATTTGTTGCAAAAAAAGAAAAAGAAGGAAAAACTAAGAGCTCGTCCATCCTCGCGTAGAAACAAAGAAGTGAAAAAAGAGATAATTGAGTGCACAAAACAACAAAGTGAAGTGAAGGCACAGATCATTTTACGAAATGAAAAAAATTCAAAGGCTGAATCTATGTCTATGAACGCGTGACACGCGAGCGTCTACGTGGATTCTAGCTTTCCTATCCAAAATTGAATTGTATTGGATGGACCTCCACCCTACCTAGGTCATATAAATACACTATAAACATTTTTCTTTTATAACTTTTGACGGGAGAGACACTGCCTTAGGATTAGATAACACTTTTGGAGGCAAGAATACGCTAGGAGCAAGGAGGAAGATTCAACCACGAGTTTTTTCTTTCTTCTTCCTATTTTTTGTTGTTGGTTATGAATGTTAGTATTGTATTTCTACATACTATTATGAGTAGCAAATTTATTTCCCATCTTTTCTTGTTATCCCGTCCCTGAGAATGAGTTATCTAGAGTTTTAATGGAACCTTTTGGAGGATAAATTCTTGCTATATTTTAATATAATTTAGCCTTTAAATTTCTCTACTTGTTCAACTAGGTGTTTATTGTTGTTGATTGAATGACCGTCAATTAAGTGTGCCTATTTATTATGTATTACTTGGGAATGAGTACATATTTAGGTGGTTGTTGAACAACGTCACTCCTAACGTATATGAGGAATCAATACGACAGGTTTTGGGGGAAGGATTCCGACAATTGGTGAAATCATAATTCAATGCCTCTTTAATATATTCTCTAACCCTAAGTATCTTTAGTTGTTAATTTACTACTTTAATTTGTTAGTTAATTAGTTAGACATAAGAATTTTAATATTTATAACTTAGGAATTGTTCGAGCTTGTTTTCTTAATGATTGTGAACAGTTGTAGCTACATCTTAGTTATCTGTGGGATTGGACTCTAAACTTTTAGACCGAATTATATTTACAGCGATCGCTTATTTTTTTTAGGAATAGAATTGCGCGTGATTAATAGTCCTGATCGCTAATTTGCGGAAGCCCTAGGATATTGCATCCAAAACACTATGCACTTGAATTATACACCAATCTGTGAATTTCAAATCTGAGATTTGTTAGTGGTTTATGTGTGGGATTTTTTTTTGTAGAATTATTTGAAAAATGAATCCACCAAAACACGAAGTTACATGGACATAAGCCATAGGCCCATAACTTGAGCCACGAGCTGCAAAAGTCAAGTTTAAGCCCACTGGTGTGGTAAGAGGTGCATGGAAACTTTACTTTAAATAGGTAAATATTAATATATTATGTTAGGGAGAAGGGGTATTTGCATCTATACCCAGTTTTTGGGTCACCATTTAACTTATACCCATTTTGCAAAAATAATTGCAAGCGTACTAACTTTTCGGGTAACTTCAGACATACGGGACCTGAAGTAGCAAGAATTTATGTTTGAAGTTTGAACTTCAGATTTTTTTGCCTGAAGTGTGACCTTATCAAAGTAAAACTTCAGATATTTTCGTCTTAAGTTTGGTCTGACTTGCAAAAGCAATCAAAAAAATTAAGTTCGTAGTGCAAACTTCAGACAAATTAGTCTAAAGTTCTTTAGTTTGTAGTGCAAACTTCAGACAAATTAGTCTGAAGTTCTTTAGTTTGTAATGCAAACTTCAGACAAAATCAGCTTATTATATTTGAACTTCAGATAATTTTTTCTGGCATGGTAGTTGCAAACTTCAGACAAAAATTAACCTGGTAATGTCTGAAGTTTGGCCCTGCAGTCCCAAACATCAGTTGATGCTTCTTCAGTTATGACAATAAACTCTTTCATGCTCCATATTAAGCAAGAGATCATATTATTTTTAGATGGACCAAACCTTATTAGGGTGTCAACTGCTACATAAATTGAGTACATATTCCTATTATGGCGTTCAATAATTGAGTCACACAATACTTCATATCCAATCAATAATGCTTACACAAAGTCTCATGTATTTGAGAGAGAAAAGAAGAAGAAGAGGAAAAGAAGAGGAGGAAGAAAGGAGCGCATAGGTCACAGGAGAAAAAGAGGAGGCAACGACGGGTAGTTGTCAAAATTAGGGTATAAGTTAAATAATTTTAAAAATATGGGTATAAGTTAAATGGGGGCGACCAAATAGGACGCCCATGTAATTTTTACCGAGGAGAAGGAGCTATTTTGCTCATGAACTATCCAAAATAGAATAACTTTGTCTTTTGTTTTGTTTTTGGCCCAAAATTGCCAAACGTTAGCCAACTATCATTTGGTAGATCCAAGCCATGAACTATTTCAATTCCAACAAGACGATGAACGTGCTGGTTTGATGGAGTCTCCTTTCAGAACTATTTTTTCTTTACTTTCTCTTTTATATCATCCACAAAACTATTAGAAGCGAGACGAGTTAGGAATATTGGCTGAGCATAGACTAGTCTGTTTAGCCAATCATCTACTTACTAGAGCTAAAAACATGATGTAGTTTCTCACTAATTACATGCATAAATTTGATTGACGGAGTAGAATGAGTACACTTGTTAATAAGTTTGCATAATCCTTCAAAGAATAGTAAAATCAAATATTATAAAAAAAATCAGGACAAACAATTAACAAATTTATGGTTATTTTTATCAAGTGACATGAGAAAGAATGCAATGCAAAGGAGATAAAGCAGTTTCAAAGAACTAGAACTACTTCTGCTAAAGATAATTCAAGAAAACACCATGGATTAAGGTACATTTTCTTAATTAAAGTAATATTACAACAACAGCAAAAAAAAAAAATAAAATCAAGTGTAATCTCACAATTAGGGTCTAGGGAGGATAGTGTGTACACAAAACTTACCCCTACCTTGTGAAGGTAGAGAGGTTGTTTCCGATAGACCCTCGACTCAAGGAACAATGAAAATAAAGTAACAAATATTAGCAACAACAATATAATAGGATCAAATGGCACAACATATAATATTAAAGAACCTCGTATTTTAGCTACATTTTGCACTTTAGTTACTACAGTTTGATTGTATTTTAGCCTAATTGCTAATACTTTGTACTTATTACGTGTGTTACGTTGTGTAGGATATTTGTGATTTCGAGTGGAGAAACAAGTTTAGAGTTAAAATGGATGATTGAGAGCTTTGTAGTCTGAGTAGAAGCCTAAGAAATTAAGTCGGGATCACATTCGGGGGTCGAGGACCAAGTCTGGAAGTCAAAAAGTGAGAAAAAAGATTACTCTGGAAGAGCTGCACTACCGCGTCGCAGGGCGCTAGTGCAAAATTCTTGCAGAGTGTAAAAATCAACTCTCTGTACTTCTCCACAGGAGCACTATGTGGGTGGCGCGCCATGCGCCGCACATGTGCAAATTTTACAAAATATTTCTCCTACTTCGACTTAGAAAGGATAGTTTCGTTCAGGCCCGTTCCTACATGGTATAAATACACCAAAAATATAAATTTTAGAGGACTTTTTCCTTGGAAGCTTTGGGAGAGCATTGGCGGTTACAAGACACGAGATTTCATCATCTTTCCATCAATTCAATACAGGAGTTTGGATTGTAACGTTAGATTGATGCCTTATCACTCTTTACTTATATTTGTGATGTCTTCCTCCATAATTATGGAGTAGTTTACCTTAGGTTTTGACATGATTTGGTGATTTGGTTGTTGTTTATAGATTTGATTACTATTTAATTGCTTGAATTTATTGGAGGAGCTTTAATAGAATTGTGATTTTATTCTTTATAGTTTTTAATCAAAAGAGGAACATCTTATTGAATATCATGCAGCGTATGCCTTAGTTTATTTTGGTGATTCTTTGAAGTAACCTAGAGAGATTTTTGAGTGACCGTTTAAATTAAGATTGAGAAATATTCGCGAGAAGTTTATTTTAAATCGGTCCTACCAATAGATTCTTGCAAGTTCCACCGCACCTCATACTAGTTTATTTGAAGATTTAGATTTAATCAAGAGAGGAGTCTGAGTCGGAAGTATAAGCTAATCACCTATTAAATTTATGAGAATCGATAGAACCTCAATAGTGAAATATAACATTATCATATCCAGAATAACGATCTTGCACCTATCATGTCAAAGCCCTTATTTCTCACATTGATAAGAAACCAACTCTGCTAATCTCTAGTTCTTTGAAGTCAATTGTTAATTACTTTACTTTAGTAGTTAATCGTAGTTTGAAATCATTCCAAATCATGTTTTGATCATCCTGAATAGCAGTTAAACCAGAAATTACTAGAGCATTATTTAAATCCGATCCCTATGGAGGCGATAATTTAACTATACTATCATTGGCTAGTGAACATAATTTCGTGTTGTGTTTTGCGCTCGTCATATTTTGGTGCCGTTGCCAGGGATTGACAATCAATAGTGTTCAAACTTGTTTTTTTTTCTAATTTAGGAACCTATTTTATTTTATGCTTCACGGGGTTTCTCTTCCGTGTCAAACAGCATGTTGATTTCTCTGGTGTAAGACTTGATCTTCTATAAAAGAATTGATTCCATACAATCCAGAGGTGGAAAAGAGTCTGCGACAGTTGAGGAAATATAAAGAACTCATCGGAAAGTTCTTGGGGAAACCTTCAACCCAAGAACACACGGCTAATAGTGGTGACGACGTAGTAGACTTAGCTGTAAGAGAGGCAACACAACAAGAAGCTACACGAATAGCAGGTGAGGCATCCTGTAGAGTTGCTGATGAGACTATCAAAGATGGTAGGGGTCAAAGATTCAATCTAAACTGACTCTTGGTTGAAGACTAGTTCGAAAATATGGTACCCAGGCCTGGTAGAGCATTGGGTGATTATGCCACACCAGTCTACAATCAAGGACTGCTCAGTGTTAGACCTCCACCTGTAGCAGCGAATAATTTTGAGTTGAAGAAAGGCTTGATTCAAACTATCCAGAACAACTGTGTCTTCAGAGGGAAGGTGAATGAAGATCCTAACACTCACTTGATGAATTTTGAGGAAATGACAAATACCTTCCAGTACAACAGAGTGTCAAAAGATGCAGTCTACTTAAGGGCATTCCCCTTTTCACTGAAGGATGATGCAAAGCACTGGCTTCGTAGCTTACCAACCGAGTCGATTAGGACATGGGAATATATGACTAAGAATTTCCCTGACAAATACTTCTCAGCTACAAAAACAGTGAAATTCAGAAGGGAAATTCACAACTTATGTCAGGAGGACACTGAAATAGTTTTTGAGGCTTGGGAATGATTCAAAGAGATAGTGAGAAAGTATTAGCATAATGGGATTGAATTGTGGATGCAACTTCAGGAGTTTTAGGATAGACTAAAACCTCCTCACGACGAACTCTGAGCACTATAGTTGGAGGTCCTTTAATGAAGAATATTCCTGAGGAGATTGTTGCAATTCTTGATGAGTTCTCTGAAGATGCTAACCTGTCTTGCTGAGAGTAATGATAGAATAAAATCGGCCGGGGTTCATTAAGTGGATTCTAACACATTAGTGCAAGCACAACTAGACTCCATGGCCAGAGAGATAAGAAAGTTGACTTTATCCAAGGTCCAGATCCATCCATCATCAGTTTGTGAATTCTGTGGAATGGGTCATCCAACGCGTGAGTGTTAGGCCTCAGCTGCAGATGAAATGGTAAATACTGTGGGAAGATTTGACAGGGAAACTACCAGGGTGGTAATAATTTTATCTCTATGGGAAAGAGGCACCCAGGATTTTCTTGGAGTCCACCAAATGGTAGTTTGAACTCATGGCAGCAGAATACTCCGAGACCCTAGGGACAAGGAGCTCCGGGATTTCAAAATCAGCAGAGGCAACAATACTAGCCTCCGCATTCTAATCAGTCTAGAATGAAAGATCTAATAAAGGCTTTCATCTTTAAGACGGATGACAGATTTGAAACTCATGGTGTAGCTATTTGAAACTTAGAGAGGCAAGTGGGGTAGATTGCTCGTCTGTTATCCGAGAGGTCTCCCGTAACCCTCCTTGCGATACCGAAAGGAATCAAAGGGAAAAAATAAATGCAGTGTCTTTGAGGAATGGCAAGATTTTGTGAGATCCATTGGTAGCAGATAAGAATGAACTAATGGGAAATCAAGTTAAGAATGAAGGAGATCCGAAAAGTGATGAGCATCGTAGGAATGAAGTGAGGGCAGAGCAAGAGGATAATATGAAGAAGAAGAACAAATCTGAAGTTCCAATAAGGAAGAAGAAAGACAAACAAAGAAGTAATGATGAAATCGCAGAGAGTAAATATATGCCTGGTCTACTTTCCCTCATAAGCAAAGAAGAGAGAAGCTGGATAAACAATTTGGGCATTTTCTAGAAGTGCTAAAGCAGGTGCATGTTAATGTACCTTTTACAGAGGTACTTTCACAGATGCCAACATATGCCAAGTTCTTAAAGGAGATATTGTCCAACAAAAAAAAAGTAGAGGAGACATTGGTTGTCAGACTCACAGAGCATTGTAGTGCCATTTTGTAAAATAAGCTCCCTCAAAAGTTTGGAGATCCAGGGAGTTTTACTATACCTTGCTCTTAAAGAAGTACTAAATTTGAAAAATCTCTATGTGATTCAGGTGCTTTCATTAAACTTATGCCTTTGTCTATTTTCAGGAAACTGGAGGGAGAGATTGGATAAATCAGATCTATACTCGTGTCCTTGCAGCTGGCGGATCAGACCACAATCATACCTGAAGGAATAGTGGAAGATATGCTAGTTCGGGTGGAAAAATTTGTGTTCCTTGTGGACTTTATCGTGGTGAACATGGAAGAGAATAGAGAAGTCCCTCTGATTCTAGGGAGACCCTTCTTGGCTACTGGCAGAGCGATTTTGGACATTCAAGCAAGGCGGCTCATGCTTAGAGCGGGGGAAGAAATGGTGATCTTCAATCTGGAAGGAGCAATGGGGGCCTTAAAGGAGCGAACTGGAGAGAGTAAAATTGATAAGTGTGGGGTATACCCAAAGAAGGCAGAAAATAAAATCTCAGCATGGATGTGTGTGTCTGGGTCGGGCGTGCAAAGGAGATCCCGACTTTGATTCAGACCCTGACAAGATGAATCAGGGGAGTTTCCTTTACCTATTGCTTTTTATTTGTGTGTCAATGGGGCATGGAATGATTTAAAGTGTGGGGTGGGTGATATAAATATGTACATGCATGTTTTCTTTCGGTGTTTTGGTTGATTTTTTTTTGACTTTTCCCGACGTTAGATTTCCTCGACTGTCTTGTTGAGGGATCAGAGACGAAGAAAACAAATATTTTGCTTTTCCTAGGTAGTGTAACAATTTCCCCTTGGTTTTTCTTTGTGCCGCGGTTCTTTTCCAAGGGTTTTGTTTGAATCAGGTGTAGTTAGTTTTTCTTTTGTTAGGAAATTTGAAGTCTTGTGCTATAGTGCTGAATGGAGATAACTGCTCTTGACTTTGTTGTGCCTTGAGAGTAGTGAGTTCCTTAGTTGTGACTCCTAGGCTCAGTTATTGAATCGTTTATAAGTGCCTTAAATTGTCATTTTGACTTTGCTTAACTGTCAACCTTCCACTCTAATTCTTGACCTCATCCCTTTTCTATCGAGGTTCATCTCCTCGGTAAGCTGGAGAAATGGCATACCATATCGTATCACCTCAACACAATTCTTTTTTTGGCCTACCCTGCCCTTCTTAGACCCGCCATGGTCAACCGCCTATTCTTTAAAGTAATGTCATCTTATAATTTGTAAAGATCAATAAGTTCCACGATCCTAAAATTATGTCGAACTTGTAATTAGATTGTTTATGTCTCACAATATATAATCATAAAATTCCTTATAGTGAAGGGATTTGATCTATCCCAGCATACTCCTTAGTTTGTCACGACCCAAAATCCCAATCATGGGACCGTGATGGCACCTAATATCTACTTGCTAGGTAAGCCATCATTAGCTAATTAAGTAACCAATTTTAACAATTTATAACAAATTAATTATAATTAAAAGTTGATAAACACAGAAATATAAGAAATAATTACATAGATAATGCATTCTAAACTACTCCCAGAAATTTGGAGTCACAAGTACATGAGCGTCTAGAATACCACAAATATGGTCTGAAATGAGATACAACGGTTTGAAACTAGATAAACAGTAAAAACATGACAGAAGGGGATTTCAGGGACTACGAACATCGAGCAGCTCTACCTAAAGTCTCCTGTAGAAGTCGGATCCGAGCAGTCTCCTCTACGCTCCTCTAGGACCAATACCGAGATATGCACAAGAAGTGTGGAAGTGTAGTATGAGTACAACAGACCCTATGTACTGTATACGTGTCTCGCCTAACCTCGATGAATTAGTGCGAGGATATGATAGGACACTCACTATAAACCTGTATGAATAATAATAATAATAATAATAATAATAAAACAGGATAAAGATAAAGCAGTAAACTCATAAGTACGGGACCTGAAGGTCAACTAACAGAGGGCCCAATATTAACATCATCTCGTATCCTCATATTACAATACACAAATAGAGTACTAGAGCTACCAACAAGTATAACACATCATACTCCGTTGCGGCGCACAATCAAATCCCAACATTTATCACAATATCTGTTGCGACTTGCAATCCGATCCCACATTAACACAGTATTTGTTGCGGCGTGTAAGCCAATCCCAATATCATACCAGTGTGCAACCCGATACCAATGTCAATTCATTTCAATACTATTGCGGGGAGCAACCCGTTCCCAATATTAACTCATTAACATGAAAAACTCAACACAACCAATAACGTAATCTCAACACAAAAGGTACCAAAGCGTACAAAGCACCAATGATATACTAGTACAACAGAGAATAACCAATACCTAGTATTCACAAACCTTGGAAAGTCATCAATACAGAATAGGTAAAGGACTCCCACAATCGGGCACAATATAATAAAGTGCACAAGTAAGGTAAAGGCAATAAAGGCAAGTAAATACATGAATCAGTGAAGATATACAATTAATACATGTAGGAACATATAACAGGTAAACGAGTATTGATTGAAGAATAAATAAATCCAAACATGTAGCATATAATTGACAAATAACAAGTAGGACATGAATAACAAGTAAGGACATGTAGCAAATCAAAGCATGTAACAAAGTATAAAATAAAATGAATAAAGATAATAAGGTAAATAACCCAACAAACGCGCTTAAATCGATGACAACGCATATGCGCTCGTCACCTCGCATATACACCGTCCCCACACATCATTCACGTGGAAAATAGACCAACTAGTCCTAATTCTCTCAAGTCAAAGTTAAATACGACACTTGCCTTTTTCTGCAACCAAATCAATACTTAACCATGGCTTTTCCTTTCGAACAAACCTCCAAACTAATCAAATCTAGCAAATAATTATTCAAACAATTCGAAATAAGATTTAGAAACTACCCACGAATGAAAAAGCTTCAATCTTTAGCTAAATTGAAAAAGTCAACAAAAGTCAACCCCAGGACTGCTCGGTCAAAACTGAGATCCGGACCAAATTTTGATTACTCATTTACCCCGAGCCCGATTATGTGATTTGTTTTGAAATCCGACTCAATTTGAGATCTAAATCTCAATTTTATAAAATTCCTAAATTCTATCCAAAACCCCTAATTTCTAGCATGAAATTCCTAGATTTGATGTAAAAAATTCACGAAAATTAATGGGGATTGATTGAAAACTAGTTAAAGCTGCTTACCAATGATTTTGGGAAGAAAAGCTTTCTAGAAAATCGCCTCTAGAGTGCTTGAGATTGTAAAATGGTGTAAAATGATCTAAGTCCCAATTTTTACCTCTTTTACCCAAATATAGATGTCGCATTTGTGAAGTCTTGTTCGCAAATGCGATGTCCGCAAATGCGAGAAACTGATCACATTTGCCATTAGTGTCACAGTGCATGAGATGTCGCAAATGTGACTAAATGTTCGCATATGCGAATTGTTCACCTATCGCAACTTCGACCCTACCATCACATTTCCGAGGACCTCTAGTCCAAACCTGAATTGCTAAAGGGGAAGATATGTCGCAAAAGCGAAAACTCAGGATTGCATTTGCGACCTGTTCTTTGCATTTGCGAAGAATACCACCCCTAGCCAATTATCGCATTTGTGAGTCCAACTTCGCAAAAGCGGACTCCGCGATTTCGAACAGGTTCTCGCAATTGCGAGACCTGTAATCAGACACTAGCAGCTGCTGGGCATCAACAATCCAAAACCATTCCACAAACATCCGAAACTCATCCGAGGCCTACAAGCTCCAAGCTGAACATGAAAACAAGTGTAATAATATCATGCAAACTTGCTCGCTACATGAAATCATCAAAATAACACGAATCGATCCTCAAAAATCAAAGCTTCAAGTTGAAAACTCAATTTCATAATTTTTCACATAATGGGCCGAAATGCGCTCGGTTCACCCTGGACCCAACTAAACGTGCGTACAAGTCCAAAACAATCATACGAACCTACCAAAATTATCAAAATATGGATCCGAGGTCGTTTACCAAAAATGTTGACCGTGGTCAACCCAAACCTCTTTTTAAGTCAAAAGTCACATTTTCATCAAAATTTTAGGTAAAAGCTTTTCGGAAAATGACACAGACGACACAAGTAAATCGATAAATATCAAGTGAAGCTATGGGAGGTCTCGGAATACAAACATAATGTTAGCACTCTAAACGACCTATCAAATCGTCACATTCTCCGCCTCTAAAAGAAATGTTCGTCCTTGAATGGACATAGAAAAGTACCGGAACTGGTAAAAATGTGGGGGTATCTACTCTGTATATCGGACTCGAACTCCCACGTAGCCTCCTCAATTGGATGACCTCTCAATTGTACTTCCACAAAAGGAAAACTCTTATATCTCAACTTACGAAATTGCCGGTCTAGAATAGCCACCGACTTTTCCTCATAGGTCAAATTTTCATCAAGCTGTACCGTGTTGAAGTCCAAAACACGGGATCTGTCCTCATGGTACTTCCGAAGCATGAAAATATGAAATACCATATGTACCCCTGCTAGGCTTCCTCATAGGTCAAATTTTCATCAAGCTGTACCGTGCTGAAGTCCAAAACACGTGACATGTCCTCATAGTACTTCCGAAACATGAAAATATGAAATACCATATGTACCCCTGCTAGGCTAGGAGGCAATTCAAGCCCATAAGAAACCTCCCCAACTCTCTCCAAGATCTCGAACGGGCCAATAAACGTCGGGCTCAACTTGCTCTTCTTCCCAAACCGCATCACGCCTTTCATAGGCGACCGTTAAAGAAGAACCTTCTCACCCACCATGTAAGCTACAGCTCAAACCTTCCGGTCCGCATAACCCTTCTGCCTGGACTGAGCTGTACGAAGTCGCTTCTAATCAACTTAACCTTTTCTAAAGCATCACATACCAAATCAGTGCCCAACAATCTAGCCTCACTGAGTTCAAACCAACCAACTGACAAACGACATCGTCTCCCATATAAGGCCTCGTATGGTGCCGTCTAGATGCTCGACTGATAGATGTTATTGTTGGCGAACTCTGTGAGCGACAGAAACTGATACCATGAGCCTTTGAAATCAAGAACACAGGCATGTAACATGTCCTCCAAGATCTAAATAGTGCACTCGTACTGTTCGTCCGTCTGAGGATGAAATGCTATACTCAGCTCGACCCGTGTGCTTAACTCACACTGTGGGTCTCTCCAAAAATACGATGTGAACTGTGTGCCTCAGTCAGTATTATAAAAATGGGCGTGCCGTGCAGGTAGATAATCTCCCGAAAGTAAATCTGAGCCAACTGCTCTGAAGAATATGAAGTCATCACCGGAATAAAGTGTGTGGACTTGGTCAACCGGTCCATAATAACCCAAACTGCGTCATATTTACTCAAGGTCTATGGTAATCCTACCACAAAATCCATAGTGATGTGCTCCAACTTCCACTCCGGTATCTCCACTCTCTGAATCAATCCACCCGTTTCTAATGCCCGTACTTCAACAGTTGATAGTTCAAACACCGAGAGCCATAAGCAACAATATCTTTTTTCATTCTTCGCCCGTTGACAGTTCAAGTCATGGTACATCTTTATAACACCTGGGTGAATGGAATAGCGCAAACTGTGAGCCTCATCAAGCATCAACTCTCTCAATCTATCAACATTTGGAACAAAAATCTGGCCTTGAAGCCGCATAACACCATCATCTCCCATCACAACCTCATTAGCACTACCCTCTGTACCGTATCCCTAAGCACCAACAAGTGAGGATCATTGAACTAGCGAGCCTTGATATGGTTCAACAACGATGACTGTTCCACAACACAAGCAAGGATCCGTCTAGGCTCCAAAACATCTAATCTCACTAACCGATTGGCCAAAGCCTAAACATCCATAACTAGTGGCCTCTCCACTACCTGTAAATATGCCAAACTACCCATGCTCACAACCTTCCTACTCAATGCATCAACCAATATATTGGCCTTGCCCGGATGATATAGTATGATGATATCATTGTCTTTCAACAACTCTAACCATCTCCGCTACCGCATATTAAGGTCTTTCTGCTTGAACAGGTACTGGAGACTCCGATGGTCGGTATAAACCTCATATGGAATGCCATATAGATAGTTCCTCCAAATCTTCAGCGCGTGAACAATGGCTGCCAACTCTAAGTCATGCACATGGAAATTCTTCTCATGAATCTTCAACTGCTGAGACACATAGGCAATCACCCTACCGTCCTGCATCAATACCCCGCTTAGCCTAATACGCGATGCATCATAATACACTATGTAAGATTACAAACCTGTAGGCAAGTGGTTAATGCAGTCTTGAGCTTCTGAAAGATCAACTCACACTTGTCAGACCATCTAAAATGAGCACCCTTCTGGGCCAACCTGGTCAATGAGGCTGAGATAGATGAAAACCCCTCCACGGACCTACGATAATAATCTGCCAAACCCAAGAAACTCCAAATCTCTGTAGCTGAAGTAGGTCTAGGCCAGTTCTGAACTGCCTCAATCTTCTTAGGATCCGCAGTAATGCCCTTGAAAGATACAACATGGCCCAAAAAGGAAACCCAGTACGACCAGAACTCGCACTTTGAAAACTTGGCATATAACTAACGATCTCTCAAGGTCTGAAGTACAATCCGATGATGTTGTTCATGCTCCTCTCTACTGCGGGAGTAAACCAAAATATCATTTACGATCACAAAAGAATCCAGATAGGGCTTGAACACCTGATTCATCAAATCTATAAAGACAGTTGGGCATTAGTCAAGCCAAATGACATCACCAAAAAATCGTAGTGACCATAACGAGTCCGAAAAACTGTCTTAGGGATGTCTGATGCCCTAATATTCAACTGATGGTAGCCACATCTCAAGTCAATCTTGGAAAACACCTTGTCACCCTAAGTTGATCAAATAAGTCATCAATCATTGGCAGTTGATACTTGGTCTTGATAGTGACTTTGTTTAGCTGCCTGTAATCTTTACATATCCTCATAATAACCGTCTTTCTTCTTTACAAAAAACACCCTTGCTCCCAAGGCGAGACACCGGGTCTAGTGAATCCCTTGTAAAGAAAATCCTGCAACTACTCCTTCAATTCTTTCAAATCAACTAGGGCCATAAGGTATGGTGGGGTAGAAATGGACCGAGTGCCCGGAACTAAGTCAATGCAGAAGTCGATATCTTTGTCAGGTGGCATCCTCAAAAAATCTATAAGGAATGCCTCTGGTAAATCGCGCACAATTGGTACCAAATCTATGGAAGGAACCT
This sequence comes from Nicotiana knightiana, assembly GCA_005239525.1. Lineage (NCBI taxonomy): Eukaryota > Viridiplantae > Streptophyta > Magnoliopsida > Solanales > Solanaceae > Nicotiana > Nicotiana knightiana. Next base: position 53,657 of record ML392799.1, read on the forward strand.
CCACACTAGGATCACGGATATAGGACAAATATGCCAGACACCCCTTCTCAATCATAGGCCTAACCTTCATATAAGAAATCACCCTGCTAGTAGAATGGCTGGGGGTCCCTCTCCACTCCAATTAAGGAAAACCCGACATCGCTAATGTCACAGGCTTGGCGTGACAATCATAATAGCGTCATAAGGTGACAACTAATCCATGCCCAAGATTACATCAAAGTCTACCATATCAAGTAATAAAAGGTCAACCCTAGTATCATAGCTCCCGACGGTGACCAAACAAGCACGATATACTCAGTCTACCTCAGTAGTGGAGCCTTCTTAAATCCCTCACAGGCATAGACACATAAACAGGAGCACTCAAAGAATCAAGAGACATATCCAAATATGGAGCAAAATAGTATGACACTATGAATAAGTGCAACCTAGATCAAATAGAATTGATGCATCTCTATGGCAAACTGGAACAATACCTGTAATGACCCCATCCGACGACTCTACCTCAGGTCTAACTGGGAATGTGTACAAACGGGGTTGAGAACCACCACTCTAACCTTCACCTCTCGGATGACCTCCAACCGGCTGGTCTTTCTAACGGCCTGACCACTACCTCGTGCTGCCTGACCCCAACCTCTAGCTGGCTGAGAGGGCGGTGGAGCAACCAGTACCTGTATCATGGCTCGAGTACCCTATTGTTGTCTATTGATCCTCAATCGGGACAGTACCTCCTGATATGACCTGCATCGCCGCACTCTAAACAACCCCTTAGTTGGCATAATTGCTGAGTCTAAGACGATTCCTGATGACCTGAATGACCACCATAGTAACTCTATAGCGGTGGTGCTCTAATAAAAGCTGAAGCTATGCTGAATATTGGCTGCTCATGATGAGAACCATAAGAACTAAGACCGCCCGAAGCACCGTGTGCTACCTAAAGCGATGACTGAATCGTCCTGGGAAGATGGCCTCTTCTCAAATGCCGACTCTATGCCCTGGCTACGTGTAAAGCCCCTGAAATGTTCAAATACAATTGAGCCTAATTCAAGTTTAAGAGAAAAACTAGTGAGACCTTGAAGAACATACGGACCCACACAAGGGTAGCAAGGTCATTGGGATACTTGAGCATAAGGTCATAAGGGTTGGAGGTCCCTAGGTTGAGTGGCTAAATGCATGACTTGGAGGGTTTAGCAAATAAATGAGGAATAGAATTCTTATAGCCAGGCGTAGCTAGGATACGTATCTATGCTGGTAGGCATAGCTAAAACCAAGAAGAAGAAATAGGAAAAGGAGAAGCTTCAGCTGTGCATATCTGTGTAGCCACACATAGCTAGGTTGCGTAGCTATGCTGGCATGTGTAGCTGAAACTAGAGGGAAAAAAAGAGGAGCTTCAGATGCGTAGCTACACACCCCATTTTCTATAAATAGAAGGAAGGGAGAAGAGAGAATTTGAGCAAGCTTTTTGAAGCTTTGATATTTTAGAAAGAGAAAGGGTCAACCCCCACATCTAACACACTTTAAGGTATAATTTATTGGTAAATCAATGATGTTATAACATCATTGTATATATATATTAGAAATAACACATACATGAATCCAATCCATAGGAATTCACTTGAATCTTGAATCACCAAGAACACCAAATAAGAGATTTTCTAGGGCTCCCTTCAAAAGGTAAATTCTTCTACTCCAACCTCATTTATGAGATATAACTGAGCGTATATATATGGTATTAATGATATTAAGAAGTAGTTGAAGGTGAGTAATCATGAAACCCTAGTTGGATATTGATGGTTGATGGTTGAGGAAGACATGAATAGCAACTTGGGGCATTAAATGGTGATTGTTTAGTTGTTTATAACCCTAAAAGACTATTAAATACTATACATGAGATTGTTAAGAATGGATGAACACATTTGGTAAGAAATATGAACCTTAAGTACCTATAATAAAGAGTAAAGACCTAAATGGGTCTTGTTGGGTATTGTTGAACAACTCTTGACTCATGTTGGATATAGTTGTGTAGATTGTGATTGGTTGAAGATCTTGGATACTTGTGGTAATGTTTTGGGAGATTATTGAGGTAAGTTGAAACCTACTACTTCATGGAGCTTTTCCTCCAAATAGCATATCGTAAAAATGGTTCAGAACTTGACTTTTAATTGTGGATCCTAGCATGTGGGGACGAGTGGGTTGAGATTACACCATTCTTGCATTATAAATGTTTAAGTGCTATTCATGAGTTATTTTATTTAAAATATGAAGTGTAATATTTTTGAAATATCTTTACATATTGGAGGGATACTTGTTGAACTAAAAGATAAATTTTCATTTTGTTAATTTCTTTTCACATGAAACTGAAGAAGGTTTTCAATTGATTTTTGTTCAAATGGTTGGATCGGTTATGAACACTGTAAATTAATTTGAGGTAGATTTTTTTGAGGCTTATAAGCTATGAATCTATTTTAGAAAAGTCAAATATTTTGGATTTACTAACGGAGACCACCGAGATTGGTTTGAATTTTAAATTCGTTATCATGGAACTACACCTACCAGTGTAGGGACACATTCCAAGGTTAAGCCGAGGTATGTGGGATAAAGTCCCCTAATTTGTGGGAAACTGATAATTACTAAATGTAATGAGGTTAAATCAACTCATATGGTACTACGAGAATCCACATGGATAAGTAGGGTCAAATACTTGTGGCTAGGTTGATCATCTAGTGTTGTTTCTATTATGTCGGTGTCGATATAGTGCTCCCATTAAAGGTAAAAACTCACATGATTTTGGTTGAACTTAAATGCTAAAGGAGATGACTTAGAATTATGTTTTGCAATATTGTTTCACATCCTTGTTTAACTTATGAATTGATATAAATGGGTCCTTGTTATATCATTGCTTTGCATATCTCTTGATCTTCTTTTCTTATCTTGTCCCACTCTTTGGGAAAATAGTTCATTATTCATACTAGGCATGTGGAGCTTAGGCCCTTTGGTCAAATTTCCATTTCTTTTTCAAGAACTGGTCCTAAGCAGTGCGAGCCCCGTGTATAGGACAACTCCACATTTCCAGTTAATACTTTTGGTGAGGCTCCACTCTTGCTGTCGTGGAGTAATATTTATTTTATGCTTTTGGGTCACCACAGTCTGTCTCATATGGCATGCCTGAATGAACAATTACATTTATGTCTTTTGTTAATAAAGAGAATTAATTTAAAGGTTAAGTTTCATGCATGTATTTTATTGTTTATAATATTTATGTTTCAAAAGTCTTTCGCATGCATATAAGAGAGAATTTATATATGTGTTTGGTTCGCTCGGATTGGGTAGTTTGCTAAGTGTTGGTCACGTGGATCTTGGGTCCTGACACTATGAATTCTTTCTATGCATCTAACAATATCTGCAACATGGTTGAAAGAAATATCATCCCCAGTCTCTCTAGCCATCTACAACCTGATACCGTAAGTGAGGCCATCTATAAACCTCCTCACCTTATCCCCTTCAGTAGGGATCAAGATAGATCCATGGCATGATAGATCCACTAATCTAGTCTCGTACTGGGTAACTGTCATGCTATTCTGCTGGAGGTGCTCAAACTGGTTGCGTCAATCCTGTGTCTGAGTGAATGGGATGAAATTCTCCAATAATAGATGTGAAAACTGATCCTAAGTGAGTGAAGGTGAACCTACTGGTCTACCCCAAACATACTCCTACCACCATCTCTTGGTAGAACCAGTCATATGAAACACTGCGAAGTCAACTCCATTTGACTCAACTATGCCTAAGTTGCGCAACACCTCATGGCAACGATCCAAGAAATCATGTGGTTCCTGATAAGTGTGATTTTAGACCATTTATTAGTACCTTCTTGCTTCAGTTTTAGTTCGAAAGTAGTGAGTTTTGTTTTCAAATCTAATGAAATTGTGTGAATTGCAGGTATGTTGGAATTTGGAGCTTAACGAAGAAATCTAACTCAAAAAGGAGTATTCCAGCTCAGCAAGGTAAAAAAAAGAGAGTGCAAGCAGAAGTGCAATCACCAGAAGTAATTCTACAATCGCAGTTGATTATGAGGTCCACATAATTTGATGTGCGGCCACAGAAAAAACCTTGAAGCCTCTGAGGAGTTTTGAAGAAGCGTGGTCCGCATACCAAATTTTGCAGCCGCAAAAGTTGGCCGCACTAACAAAGTTTGACAAGTTCAGAGAAGGTGCAAAAGACCAAGTGAGAAGCCTCGTGAAAGTGCTGTCCGCAATCAAAATATGCGCCCACAAAAGCTGAAGTAGAGCCGCAGATGAAATTACGCGGCCACAGAATTCCTCCTCATGCAAGAGCAGAAGAAAAAGTGCGGTCTGAAAATGGAATTGTGCAGCTGCAGACCTCCTGAAGGGCATTTTGTCAGCAAATTTGACACTATAAATAGACGAAAAACACTTTTCATGGAAAGTTTTGTATAGGAACAACATCTAGCGGTTATATATAGCTATTTTGGTATATTTGGAGGAACAATTAGAGATGAACCATTAATTTTATACTTTAATTCTAGTTTTATGTCTTCAATTAGTTCTTCTCATTATTCTTCTATGTCAAGTTTTATGAGTAGCAAGATTTTATATAACGACTCGACCGGTCGTTTTGCGTATCAGACCCCGTTCCCCTAAATGAAACTTCCCATAGTGGATTATTGTGATTTATGACTTGCGGGGGCGGGTGGTCCGGGATCCAGCAGAGTTTAGAGCAATATTGGAACACTTGGTTCCTTTAGGTTGACCTTTAACGCCAAGTTTGACTTCGGTCAATATTTTGGGTAAACGACCTCGGAATCGAGTTTCGACAATTTCGGTAGCTTTGTATGATGATTTCGGACCTGGTCGTATTTTGGACCAGCCTTGCAGGTGCGACCCCCAGCGGGCAGTCCTTTTCTCGAAAGTGTGGACAAAGTTACGCAGGAGCGGAGCCGCAGGTACGGTCTCCCCTCCTCAAGTGCGGGCCCAGGCTTCCTCGTCCATTTCCGCATGTGCGAGACCGCAGGAGCGGTCCTTGAGCCGCAGGTGCGGAACCACTGTCTGGCAGTGTGTTTCTTAAATACGGGATTCTTCATTATTTTCTTCACTCTTTCCTCCATTAAACACTTTGAGAGCTTGGGAGAAGGGCTTCACGACCCAACCACTGAGAGGTAAGTAAATTCTACCCTAAAGTTAGTTTAATTCATGAACTCTTAGTTAAGTTAACCTTCTTAATAAGCAAAAATCAAGAATTGGGTAGTAACCTAGGGCTTTCGGGAATTTACAGAATTACTTGTCAATTAGCTATGCAATCAAGTAAAAATCATGTATTAATGATCCTTAGGTTATGGGTGAGTGGTTCCTTCGTGAATTTTTGGAATCCGAGCATGCGGGCCCGGGGTTGGATTCTGGGATCTCTTCAAGAATGATGAATTTGACTAAATAGTAGGAGAATTCCATGCTTTGAGTATAATTTTATATATATTTATGTAACGTTTGATTAGTTTTGAGTGCTTGGGAGATGAGTTCGGAGTTTCGGGCACATTCTTGACCCGGGGAGTAAGTTCGACGCGAGGTGAGTCTCCTTTCTAACCTTGTAAGAGGGAGTTGTCCCCATAGGTGATTATATATGGAGATTTGTCCTTATTTGCAGGGGCTGCGCATGCACGAAGTGACAAGAGTCCGTGTGTAACTACTATTATGCGTTGTCGGGTAGTTTAGGACTCACAAGCATGCTTTATGTGTTGTATCTGTGATCTTGTATATGAATTAAGTAGTCTAATATCCTTGAATCTCACATGTGAAGACCTAAGGGGTTATGCTTTGAAGTTGACATTTCTAAATTCTCACTCTGTTAGTATGTTTCCTGCTAATCATGAATTTATTTGGGCACCCGAGTCACATGGATGATTCGCGAGCGGGGGTGGTATTAGTATTATATTAACCCTGTTGCATGTTCGATTCGCGAGCGGGGAAGATAGATGCATCTGTGGTTCGGGCCGTTCGACCCTCGACAGTGCACATTTACTTTTCACGTCGTGATGACTGTACGTTCATAGCCTGTTATATGTTTTGGTAATTTGTGAGAAGCCCTATAATTGTAACTGTTTATTTCATGAAAATAAAAAAGGTTAAATATCTTTATGCCATGGAAAAAGGATGGCGTGAAGGTACTAAAGATTGTTATTTGATGCTCATTTTCTTATTACTATTCATTACTGCTATTACTGGTTAGCCTGTACTTATTCCACATTTTCTGACCCTAGTAAGTATCACGTCGACCTCTCGTCACTACTTCTTCGAGGTTAGGCGGGATATTCACCGGGTACATATCTGTTTTATGTACTCATACTACGCTTCTATACTTAATTGTACAGGTTTTGAGGCTGGTGCATCTGGTTATCTGAACAGAGCTTGTCCCTAGGAGTATATTCTAGACCTGACTCCACGGTGAGCTGCTTCCCTTGGCGATTCTCAGCAGCACTATGAAGTTATCTTGTTTATTTCTGTCTACTTCTTTCAGACATAGAACAGTTTATATCATCTTTTGTATATTCTACTAATTCGCCTATAGACTTGTGACACTAGTTCCTGGCACACACATAGTAGACTTTATATTTTTGGGACTGTATATATTGGTTCATGATCCTTGTGGCTACATTTACTTAAGATTGGTTAATTTATCCGCTTTTACTTAAGTATTCTAAGCTTAAAAATTTGTTAAGTGTGGGGTTGATATGTCAAATAAGGGTAATCTCACTAGTAAACAACTGTTGGCTTGCCTGACTCTGGTATCGGGCTCCATCACGACCTGTGTTGGGATTTTGGGTCGTGACAACATGGTATCAGAGCACTAGGTTCACGTAGGTCTCAAAAGTCACGGGCAAACCTAATAGAGTCTCGCGGATCGATACAGAGACGTCTGTATTTATCTTCGGGAGGCTATAGGGTGTTAGGAAACGTCTCTTTATTCATAATATATCGTGCAGTTGATGGTTTACTAAATATCATTTTTCTATTCTCTCACAGATGGTGAGGACGCGTACATCTGGCAGAGGCTGGGGGAGGGCACTGACCCGAGGTAGGGGAAGGGGGCGTCCTAGAGCTATTCTAGTTGCACACCAGGGGATCCTACTATAGAGGAGCAGGGGGAGGTGCCCCCAGCGGGTCCTGCTCCAATGGACTTCATGATGGCGCCAGGCTTCCAGGAGGTCATGGGCCGTATGTTGAGATTTATGGATACTATGTCCCAGGCTGGTTTATTTCCAGCAGATCCTGCCACATCTCAGGCAGGAGGGGTAGCCCAGACTACAGGCCAGACATCAGCACTTCATCATACCCCGGGTACACTGCCCGTGGGTGGGGTCCAGCTTGTAGCAGCAACACCTGAGCCCAGACCAGCTGCGGACGGCGATCTATAAAAGTTATTGGATAGATGGATTCGATTGCATCCTCCATTTTTTGGGGGTGAGAGAGGAGAGGATGCCCATGATTTCATTGACAGGTGTAGGGACAGACTGCATAACATGAGGATACTAGAGTCCCATGGAGTGGACTTTGCTACTTTCCAGTTGGAGGGCAGAGCTCGCAGATGGTGACAGTCCTATATTCTCAGCAGGCCAGCAGATTCTCCTCCTATCACTTGGGAGTAGTTCACTCAGATGTTTCTAGACAGATATATCCCACCCTCTGAGAGAGGAGAGCTACGGTATCAGTTTGAGTAGCTGGAGCAGGGACAACTGTCAGTGACAGACTATGAGGCCAGATTTTCAGAGCTGTCTCGCCATGCACTCATGATACTACCTACCGATGCTGAGAGAGTGCGGAGATTTGTAGCCGGGTTGCATCCAGGCATTAGGTCCAACATGGCCCAAGAGGTGGAGATGGGGACTCTTTATCAGCTAGTAGTGGAGATTGCTCGTAGGATTGAGGGTTATCGGTCGAGGGTCAGGGAGCAGGTGCAGCCGGATAAGAGAGCCAGATATTCCGTGGATTTCAGAGGTGCCCCAGCTAGGGACAGAGGTCAGTTTGGTAGAGGTCAGCCCAGCAGACCCCCATATTCAGCACCCCCCACCACCTCCTCGTGGTGCTCCAGTGAGGCCTTACTTCAATGCTATGCCAAAGGGTTCTCACCGTCCCCCAGTTATCCAGGGTTCTTCTTTAGGGCAGCAGGCCGTGCCTCCGATAAGATGTTACGAGTGCGGGGATCTCGGCCATATCAGGAGGACTTGTCCCAGGTTTCTGGGCAAGGCAGTGCAGCAGGGTTACCGGCCTATGAGTCCAGCACCAGCAGTCAGGCCACCTAGAGGTGGGGGACAGGTCGGCAAGGGTCATCCTAGAGGTGGAGGCTAGTCAGGGGGAGGTCAGCCAGCTCCTGTTCATTCTGGAAGGGCTCAGTCTTCCGGTGCTCGAGCTAGATTCTATGCTTTTCCAGCCAGATCAGATGCAATGGCCTCAGACGCCATGATCACAGGTATTATTACAGTATGTGGTAGAGAGGCATCGATGTTATTTGATCCAGGATCCACTCATGCCTATGTTTCGGTCTTATTTGCTCCTTTTCTGGATGTCCCTCGTGAGTCCTTGGGTTACCCTATATGTGTGTCCACTCCTGTGGGCGATTCTGTGGTGGTAGACTCGGTTTGCTGGTCCTGTATGGTCATATTCTACGGGTTCGATACCAGAGCGGACCTTTTGTTGCTCGACATGGTTGATTTTGAGGTTATTCTAGGCATTGATTGGCTATCTCCTTATTATGCCGTGCTAGATTTCCATGCCAAGACGGTTACTTTAGCCATGCCTGAGTCGCCTAGACTGGAGTGGAGAGGTTCCTCAGTTAGTGCCGCCAGCCGGGTTGTTTCATTCCTGAAGGCTCGACATATGGTCGAGAAGGGTTGTCTGGCTTATCTTGCTTATGTGCGGGACACCACCGCCGAGTCTCCGATGATTGATTCAGTGCCAATGGTTCTCGAGTTTGCTGATGTATTTCCTTCAGACCTTCCCGGCATTCCTCCGGATCGTGATTGATTTCTGCATTGATTTAGCTCCAAGCACCCAACCTATATCTATTGCTCCGTACCGTATGGCTCCGAAGGAGTTGAAGGATCAACTTGAGGAGTTTTTAGCTAAGGGGTTCATCAGACGGAGTGTATAACCGTGGGGTGCTCCAGTTCTATTCGTGAAGAAGAAGGATTGGTCCATACGGATATGTATTGATTACCGCCAGCTGAACAAGGTTACCATTAAGAACAAGTATCCTTTACCGCGCATCGATGATTTGTTTGACCAGTTGCAGGGTGCTCGTCTATTTTCTAAGATTGATTTGAGATTGGGATATCATCAGTTGAAGATTCGGACTTCAGATGTTTCGAAGACTGCTTTTGTACGAGATATGGCCACTATAAGTTCCTGGTGTTGTCCTTTGGCTTGACTAATGCCCCAGCAGCATTCATGGACTTGATGAATACGATGTTCATGCCGTATATTTATTCCTTTGTCATTGTCTTCATAGATGACATCTTGATTTACTCACGTAGCCTGGGGGAGCACGAGCAATATTTGAGAGTTGTGCTCCAGACCTTGGGGGAACAGAAGCTATATGCTAAGTTCTCCAAGTGTGAGTTCTGGTTGGATTCCGTGGCATTCCTAGGGCATGTGGTATCCGGAGAGGGTATTAAGGTTGATCCTCAGAAGATCGAGGCAGTTCAGAGTTGGTCGCATCCTACTTCAGCTACAGAGATCCGGAGCTTTTTGGGCCTAGAAGGCTATTATCGCCGATTTGTGGAGGGGTTCTCTTCTATTGCAGATCCATTGACCAGATTCACTCAGAATAATGCACCGTTCCGATGGTCTGACGAGTGTGAGGCGAGCTTTCAGAAGCTCAAGGCAGCATTGACCTCAGCACTAGTTCTAGTATTACCCTCCGGTTCTGGGATGTATACAGTATATTGAGACGCTTCGCGCATTGGCTTGGTGTGTGTGTTGATGCAGGAAGGGAGAGTTATTGCTTATGCTTCACGCCAGTTGAAGGTTCATGAGAAAAATTATCCTGTGCACGATTTGGAGTTGGCGGTGATTGTTCATGCTCTTAAGATTTGGAGGCACTACTTGTATGGGGTGTTCTGCGAGGTTTATACAGACCACCGCAGCTTGCAGCACTTGTTCAAGAAGAGGGATCTTAATTTGAGGCAGCGCATATGGCTCGAGTTGTTGAAGGATTATGATATCACCATTCTATACCATCCGGGCAAGGCGAATGTGGTAGCGGATACTTTGAGCAGGAAGGAGGAGAGTATGGGTAGCTTGACTATATTGCAGCAGATGAGAGATCTCTAGCCTTGGACATTCAGTCCTTGGTTAATCGCCTGGTGAGATTAGACCTTTCTGAGCCTCGTCGAGTTCTAGCACATGTGGTTGCTCAGTCTTCGTTATTGGGGGGAGATCATTTCTATGATCCGTGCTTAGTAGAGCTTTGGGAGGAAGTGGTTCAGGGTAGGGCCAAGGAGGTCACTATTGGCGAGGATGGTGTTATGAGACTTCGGGGCCGTTTATGTGTTCCCAATGTTGATGGACTGAGAGAGAGAATTCTAGAGGAGGCACACAGTTCTCGGTATTCTGCTCATCCTAGTGCTACGAAGATGTATCATGATTTAACGCAACATTAATGGTGGAGGCGGATGAAGAGGGACATCGTGAAGTATGTGACTAGGTGTCTTAATTGCCAGAAGGTGAAGTATGAGCACCAGAGGCCAGGAGGCCTACTTCAGCAGATGCCCATTCCTGAGTGGAAATAGGAGCGCATCACTATGGACTTTGTGGTTGGGTTGCCTCGGACTTTGCGGAAGGTTGACGCGGTTTGGGTCATTGTGGATAGATTGACAAAATTGGCGCATTTCATTCCAGTGGCTACTACATATACTTTTGAGAGGTTGGCGTAGATCTACATTCGGGAGATAGTCCGGTTGCACAGAGTGCCGGTGTCCATTATATCAGATCGAGGTCCTCAGTTCACCTCGCATTTCTGGAGAGCATTGCATAGTGAGATGGGCACCCAGATAGATCTCAGCTCAACATTTCACCCTCAGACTAATGGTCAGTTGGAGCGGACAGTTCAGATATTGGAGGACATGCTCAGGGCATGTGCGATTGACTTCAGAGGTCTGTGGGACCAGTTCTTGCCTTTGGCCGAGTTTTCTTACAATAATAGTTACCAGTCCAGCATCGAGATGGCTCTATTTGAGGCTTTGTATGGTTGGCGATGTCGTTCTCCTACCGGGTGGTTTGAGCCTGGCGAGGCTAAGATATATGGCACTGACCTGGTGAGGGAGGCTTTTGAGAGGGTGAAGTTGATTCAGGAGATGCTCCGCACAACACAGTCCAGACAGAAGAGTTACGCGGATCAGAGGGCGCGTGATGTATCATTTATGGAGGGAGACAAGGTTCTGTTGAAGGTCTCACCGATGAAGGTTATTATGAGGTTTGGGAAGAAGGGAAAGCTGAGCCCGAGGTTTATAGGTCCCTTCGAGGTGTTGAGGCGAGTTGGGGAGGTTGCTTATGAGCTGGCCTTACCTCCCAGTTTATCAGGAGTTCATCCGGTTTTTCATGTATCCATGCTCCGGAGGTACTACGCCGACTTCTCTCACGTGGTTGATTTCAGCACTATTCAGTTGGATGAGAGGTTAGGCTATGAGGAGGAGCCATATGCTATTATTGACAGGCAGGATCGCCAATTGAGATCCAAGAGAGTTTTTGCCGTGAAGGTCCAGTGGAGGGGCCAACCAGTCGAGGAGGCGACCTGGGAATCTGAGGAGGACATGCGGAGCATATATCCACACTTATTCAGCACTTCAGGAATGATTCTAGACCCGTTCAAGGACAAATGTTTGTTTAAGAGGTGGAGAATGTAACGACCCGACCAGTTGTTTTGCGTTATCGGACCCAGTTCCCCTACATGAAATTTCCCATAGCGGCTTATTGTGATTTATGACTTGCGGGGGTAGGTGGTCCGGGATCCAGCAGTGTTTAGAGCAATATTAGAACACTTGGTTCCTTCAGGTTGGCCTTTAAGGCCAAGTTTGACTTCGGTCAACATTTTGGGTAAGCGACCTCGGAATCGAGTTTCGACAATTCTGGTAGCTTTGTATGATGATTTCGGACCTGGCTGTATGTTCGGAATGGGTTTCTGATGACCCGGGAGTATTTCGGCATCCAATATTAAAATAAGAGTTCCTTAAGTTCCTATTGTGGTTTGGGGAGTATTTTTGTGTTATCGAGGTTCGAACAAAATTCCGAGACCAGGAATAGTTCCGTTATGTCATTTATGACTTTCCTGCAAAATTTGGTATCATTTCGAGTTGTATAGGTCGATTCGGCGCGTTGTTAGCAAAGTCTAGAAAACTTGAAGTTCCTAAGTTATGATTCCAGGGGTTTTGAGATGTGATTTTGAGTTTTAGCGTTGTTTTGAGCATTCCGAAGGCTCGAGCGAGTCTGTATTTTGATTTGGGACTTGTTGGTATATTTGGACGGGGGCTCAGGTTGGCCCAGGTGCCTTCCGGACATCACACGAGGACAAAAACCAGCTGAAATAGCTGCTGGTGCACCTGTTCTGGTGTGACCGCAGGTACGATTGCCGCCTCGTAGGTGCCACCCCCAACGGGCAGTCCTTTTCTCGTAGGTGCGGACAAAGTTCCGCAGGAGCGGAGCCGCAGGTGCGGTCTCCCCTCCGCAGGTGCGGGCCTAGTCTTCCTCGTCCATTTTCGCAGGTGCGAGCCTTTGCTCGCAGGTGCGAGACCGCATGCGCGGTCCTTGAGCCGCAGGTACGGAACCACTGTCAGGCAATGTGTTTCTTAAATACGGGATTCTTCATTGTTTTCTTCACTCTTTCCTCCATTAAACACTTTGAGAGATTGGGAGAAGGGCTCCACGACCCAACCACTGAGAGGTAAGTAAATTCTACCCCAAAGTTAGTTTAATTCATGAACTCTTAGTTAAGTGAACCTTCTTAATAAGCAAAAATCAAGAATTGGGTAGTAACCTAGGGCTTTCGGGAATTTAGAGAATTACCCGTCAATTAGCTATGAAATCAAGTAAAAACCATGTATTAATGATCCTTAGGTTATGGGTGAGTGGTTCCTTCGTGAATTTTCGGAATCCGAGCATGCGGGCCTGGGGTTGGATTTTGGGATCTCTTCAAGAATGATGAATTTGAGTAAATAGTAGGAGAATTCCATGCTTTGAGTATAATTTGATATATATTTAACGTTTGATTAGTTTTGAGTCCTTGGGAGACGAGTTCAAAGTTTCGGGCGCATTCTTGACCCAGGGAGTAAGTTCGACGCAAGGTGAGTCTCCTTTCTAACCTTGTAAGAGGGAATTGTCACCATAGGTGATTATAAATGGTGGTTTGTCCTTATTTGTGGGGGCTGCGCACGCACAGAGTGATGAGAGTCCGTGCGTAGCTACTATTATGCCTTGTCGGGTAGTTTAGGACTCACAAGCATGCTTTATGTGTTGTATCAGTGATCTTGTATATGGATTAAGTAGTCTAATATCCTTGAATCTCACATGTGAAGACCTAAGGGGTTATGCTTCGAAGTTGACATTTCTAAATTCTCACTATGTTAGTATGTTTCCTGCTAAATTATCTGGAATCTCCTGCTAATCATGAATTTATATGGGCACTCGAGTCGCATGGATGATTCGCGAGCCGGGTAATCCTAGTATTATATTAACACGATTCGCATGAATGATTCACGAGCGGGGGTGGTCTTAGTATTATATTAACCGTGTCAGATGTTCAATTCGCGAGCGGGGGAGATAGATGCATCTATGGTTCGGGTCGTTCGACCCTCGTTTGCACATTTACTTTTCACGTCGTGATGACCGTACGTTCATAGCCTGTTATATGTTTTGGTAATTTGTTAGAAGCCCTGTAATTGTAACTGTTGATTTCATGAAAAGAAAGAAGGTTAAATAGCTTGTATGCCATGGAAAAAGGATGGTGTGAGGGTACTAGAGATTGTTATTTGATGCTCATTTTCTTATTACTATTCATTACTACTATTACTGGTTAGCTCGTACTTATTCTACATTGTCTGACCCTAGTAAGTATCACGTCGACCTCTCGTCACTACTTCTTCGAGGTTAGGCAGGATACTCACTGGGTACATATCTGTTTATGTACTCATACTACGCTTCTGTACTTAATTGTACAGGTTTCGAGGCTGGTGCATCTGGTTATCCGACCGGAGCTTGACTCTGGGAGTATATTTTGGACCTGACTCCACGGTGAGCTGCTTCCCTTGGCGATTCTCAGAAGCACTATGGAGTTATCTTGTTTATTTATGTCTAATTCTTTCAGACAGTAGAACAATTTATATCATCTTTTGTATATTCTACTAGTTCGCTTGTAGACTTGTGACACTAGTTCCTGGCACACACATAGTAGACTTTATATTTTTGGGACTGTATATATTGGTTCATGATCCTTGTGGCTACATTAACTTAAGATTCTAATCTATTCGCTTTTACTTAAATGTTCTAAGCTTACAAATTTGTTAAGTGTGGGGTTGATATGTCAAATAAGGGTAATCTCACTAGTAAACAACTGTTGGCTTGCCTGATTCGGTGTCGGGCGCCATCACGACCTGTGTTGGGATTTTGGGTCGTGACATTTTATCTAGGGTTGTGACCCAATCCCAGTGCGTAAATCTTATGGGTTATTAACAATAATGCTTGTTTATGATTGAGTGTTTGTTATTTAGCCTTAATTATGCATTATATCTAGAATTAATGGCCGCAAACATTGATTCATGCCTATTTGGATTAGTTCTTGCTTGAGAAAGAAGAACTTAGTCTAGGAAAACTTGCCTAACAAGAAATCGGGCTAGTTAAAGTTTTGGCTAGTTTGATTAAAATGTTTGAACTAGAGATAGGGAAAACCCGACTTGGACTCATATCAATTGCTTAGACTGCTACCCATTTGGACTTTAGAAAGCCAATTTGGGCATTACCACTCTATATAACTGAGAGGTATTGAGTGGGTACTTGAGCATTGAGAGTTATAATACACTCTGATCTATTGAACAAGCATTAACTTAGTATACCTATTAAGTTTACACCTAGGTAGAGGTTACATCCCTAGGCTTTTCCTCAATTGATAAAAATACCAAAAATAATTTACTCTCTAGTTGCGTTACTTAGTCTAAATTCTTAGTGTTAAAATTAGTTAACAATCATCCCTCTTGTTAGAAAGTATAATTTGGTTATTCCATGTTCTCTTGTTAAGTATTTACCTTAATACTGCTTGTAAGCTCCCTGAGGAATTCGACCCCGACTCATATCGAGTATTATAATTGCAACGAACGTTTCCCACTTAATATTGAGTGTGGATTTGGACGTGATCAATTTTCAGCGCCGTTGTCGGGGATTTTTTACGGTGTTCGCTATATACTTGAGTTTGTTTCTTGGAATATCTTCTTTTAATTTTGTGATCTAATTTGGCGAAGTGATCGTGGGTACCAAATGGCGAACAACGAACTTGAAAACATGCCATTGGGAGAGGTGGACGGCGAAGAATAGCAACTTGATGAAATGCCTCAAGCTCCACAACAAAATCACCAAGTCCATGTTCAACAAGACAATTTGCCTCCACATCCCCCTTCTCAATCGCCACCACCACCACCACCACAAGCGGTGCAACATCAGATTTTTCCCAATGAAGGTTATGCAAGTGCCATAGTCTCCCCCGCGTTGGGGAGGGAAACTCTCAAATTACCAATGTAATGCTTACTTTACTTGAGCAACTAGGCTATTTCACTGGGGCGCCGAGTCAAAATGCTTATAAATATTTGAAGGACTTTGTGGATACGTGTTGGGGGAGCAAACAAACAATTGTTTTGGAAGATGCTTTGAGACTAAGGCTTTTCCCTTTCTCACTAAGGGGTAAGGTTTTGGACTGGTTGGAACGCTTACCTAATCAATCTATCCATACTTGGGATGAATTGGCAACGAAGTTTATTACTAAGTTTTTCTCTCCGGGCACATCGCTACTCTTAGGGTGAAATCTTGGCTTTCAAGCAAGAGATCAATGAGCCGTTGCATGAAATTTGGGAGATGTACTGGACATTGGTGAAAAAGTGCATGAACAATGATATGACCGACAATATGATCCAACAAATTTTCTACTGTGGTATTAATACTACAAAACAATGTGTGGTCAATCAATTGGTTAGGGGAAACTTTATGACAACACCTTGTGCGAAGGCATGTGACATTCTTGATGAGATAGCAGAAACTTCTTCAGCTTGGAAATCTCGAGCTAATGTTCCCCAAGGTGATCCCAACATGATTCATCTGCATAAAGAATTGCAAGATAATGGGCAAGCCATTACCGAACTGATAACAACTATGACCCAACTCGCTAAGGTCTAACTTAATAAAGTGCAAGCTCCTAAGCAAGTTCATGCCATGGAATGGGTAAATGTGTTGGTCAACAAGAAAAGGACCAAGGGTCCATACGTTCAAACTCAAGTGGAGATTATGCACAAGATGATGATAATTTGATCAAGATGATTCTTATCATGAGCAAGAAGAAGAGGTACAACTTGTGAACATTTACCAAGGGCAACAGAACAACTTCCAAGGCTCCAATCAACAACAATGGCATTCTCAAAATAACCAAGGAAATTGGTGTCCCAACAATCATGAGAATTGGCACAACAACAACAACTAGGGATTTTGGGGAGGAAATAATCAAGGTAGTTGGGGGAAACAATAACAATCAAGGAAATTGAGGATCGGATTTTCAAAGGCCCCCAATGTACCAACAACCTAACAACCCACCTCCTTATCCTTCCCATGGTTCAAGTTATTTGAACAATGAAATGGGCCATATAGAGAACATGTTCAAGCAAATGATGGAGAGGAATGTCGATTCATATGACCAACTTGCCTCACATACCACATCAATCCGTAATCTTGAAGATCAAGCGGGGCAAATCTCTTAATACTCGTCCCAAGTGTTCACTGCCTAGTGATACGGTAGTAAATTCAAAGGGTAGTAACAACGGGGCATGCTATGGTGGTTATCACAAGAAGTGGAAGAGGCGAAAATGCACCCACCACAAATGAAAAGCAACTTGTGGATGGTGATTAAGTGATACAAGAGGAGGAAATCCCAAGAAATGATGCTCAAGAAATCGATGAGGTTCGAATTGACATTGATGATATTATGGAGGAAACCCAAGAGGAGGTGAACCCGTCTAGGGAGCACATCATTGGCATACCGGAGCCAGTAGTATAAAAGGCTAAGTCACCCTTTCCTAAGCCTCTACCTCCTTATCCTCAAAGAATTGTCAAGAAAAATGGTGAGAATCAATTCAAGAAGTTTATTCAAATGATAAAAATTCTATCTATTGATGTGTCATTGGAAGAAGCTTTGGAACAAATGCCCGGTTATACCAAGTTTATGAAAGATCTTGTGACCAAGAAGAGGTCGATGAATTTTGAAACTATCAAAGTCACTCACCAAGTGAGTGCAATTTTTCATTCCATGGCTCCTAAGTTGGAGGATCCCAACGCTCTCACGATTGGGGAGAGTATCAATTTGATGCCCTACTCGATGTTTAAAACTTTGGGAATTGGGAAACCAAGACCTACATCTATGAGGTTGAAAATGGCTGATCGTACCGTGAAGAGGCCATATGGAGTTATTGTGGATGTATTGGTCCGAGTTGATAAGTTCATTCTCCTAGTGATTTTGTTATTCTAGATTGTGAGGTCGATTATAAAGTACCTATTATTCTTGGCAGACCTTTCCTTGCTATAGGTAAGGTTCTTTGCGATGTTGAAGTCGAAGAACTCACTTTTTGAGTTGGTGATGAAAAAGTGGTATTACATATGTGCAAGTCTATGCAGCAACCTTATAGAAATGAAGTGTGTTCTTTTGTGGATTTGGTGACTAATGTTATTGTTGATGATACAAGTGCTACAATCAATGTTGGTGATATGCTGGAAGCTATTTTTTTCAACTTTGATGATGATGAGATGGATGGATTCATGGTGTGTGAACTCTTTAGAAGGAATGGGGTCGTATAAATATGCACCCGGAAAATTATCTTTGGATCTTGAGAATAGGAAGACTCCTCCTACAAAACGTTATATGGAAGATCCACCTACTTTGGAGTTGAAACCTTTGCCACCACACCTTCGGTATGAATTTCTTGTCCCTTGTTCCACTTTACCAGTTATTCTATCCTGTTGTTTGACTAACGTGCAAGTTGATTCCACATTGGCGATTTTCCAAAAGAGTAAGAAAGCTATTGAGTGGACTTTGGCGGATTCGGGGAATAAGCCTCGCATTTTGCATGCATAAGATCAAGTTGGAGGATGGTGCTAAACTGTCCACTGAACATCAAATAAGACTCAATGAAGCTATGCAAGAAGTGGTCAAAAAAGATATTATCAAGTGGTTGGATGTCGGGGTTGTCTAAACCACTTTCAATAGTTCATGGACCTCTCTGGTTCAATGTATCCTAAAGAAGCGGGGCATGATGGTTGTAACCAGTGAGAAGAATGAGTTGATTCCCACAAGAATGGTCACCTGTTGGAGAGTTTGTATGGATTGTAGTAAGTGATGACGTTTAAATCCACTACTAAAAAGTAAATGGACATGGTCGCATGCAATATAATTTACCCAACTATGAGTCGGGGTCGAATCCCACAGAGAACAATATATAGGTGATTAGGCGTGTAAGAGAATTATCACTTATTATGCTAAGCCAAACACTTAGAATGGTTTGTGAAAATATTTATAACTAAATGCGAAAATGTAAACAAACCTAGAAAGAAAGCAAAATAATCAATGACTACAAGTATGGATGAAATGGGAATTACACTCAAGTAACGATCCAATGTATTTCACGATTTTACAAATATGAGCGTGTTTATGTTAATTAGTCTCGGGTAATAATTCTATATTATCTTCTTTCAAAAACTAACAAGACTTCCTAATTGAATTATCCCTAAAACTATTAAGAGGTTAAGCACACTGAATATGACAATAAGTAGTTCAATCCTATCCCTAGGTAGAATCTATAAAGTGAGGGTTAATGCTCAAGTTCTTGTTAATTAATCTTTCCCAACCCCAAATTATCTTTTCAAATATTAATTCGAAGTAAATGGGTGATTCCTAGGGTTAGCTAATCCCTTTGGAAACATTAAAGAACAATAATAATTAAAGAAACAATAACTCACTTCATAATAAATAAACATAATTCAATACATAAGCACAACAAGATATTTAATCCAAACTTTAAATATGAATAATCCCATAAACAAGATTCAAGTGTTGGAAAAAATACTACACAGTTAGATATTCAATACAAGGTAAGGAAATGAAGAAATGAGCATAAATGGGTAAGAAATTCTCAACCAAAAACTTCAAATCTTCAAGACCCAAGTGTGTGTGCAAGAACCCTAGCTCCCAAATTTGTCTTCTCTAGTCAAAAGACTAAAAAATAAGCCAAAGATATTCCAAATATGAGCTAGGTCGTGTATTAAATTGCTTGGGATCAAAAATGTGAAATTCGTTTGCCCGGAATCTGGCCAGAAAACATGCTATGCGATCGCATAGAGATAATCGTGTTCGCATAGAATGTTTGACCAGGCTGACCATTTTACTTCTTTACGATCGCGTATTTTCAACCTCTATCTCACAACTTCACTATCCTGGACTTCTGCGATCCCCTATAACCTTCCGCGATCACATATCATTGTTGACCAGCCGCTGACCGGTCTTTCTTCTTCGCGTTCACACAGACTCAACCGCGTTCGATTTCTTTGCTATCCTGGACCTCTGCGATCGCGTATAGCCTTCCTCGATCGCATAGAGTATTCACTAGCAACAGTTAAATTTTCTCATTTTAACACGTTTTGACTTGGTTTCTTTTGTTTCTTCTCTAAATCACTTGATACCTGATATATGCCAATAAACCTCAATAAATACCTTAGTTTCTCAATAAGATCATACAAAAGCTTAAGTATCAATAAGAGATAAGTTGGTAAAATACTAACTTATCAAACCACCAAACTTAAATTATTTCTTGTCCTCAAGCAATTCAACAACTAAGAACATTCTTTAATAAAATCAACAATTAATCTCAATGGCAATACCAAACATCATTTCAATTCAAAAAGGTTCAAATTAAACACAATCTAGTGACTTTGGTTGGTACCAACAATTAATCCAAAGCATATGAATCACCAACTTCTCACAAATTTTATTTCAATTCAAGTGCTCAAACACTACAACAATCAAATTAGCAACCAAGTCATGACACTAAAGCTTCAAAAGTTGCCTCATTATCACAAACAATTTTCTTTTGTTCATTCCTCCCAATTGGAGATTGGATTAAGTTCACAACTCAAAATTTCATGCGCCCTCACACCTAAGAGATAATCCCAACTTATAAATTACAATTTAAACACAAATGGTAAATGGAAAGAATTAACTCTCTCTCTCTCTCTCACACAAAGATATTCAAATGCACAAAAGTAGTGCCATTGGCTTGCCCTTCATGTATTTCTCCACTAATGTAGACACAATTGGTTCAAAATCAAGTAGGACTTAAAGGATTGTAATGTAGGTTTTTGGTTAAGTTAGTGAAAATTTGGATAAGAGTGACTCAAAACCTTCCTAAGCACTACAATTTGCAACAATTAAAGCACACATCCTTCAAAAATATTTTCCATCCTTTCTTCACTTTTCATTCCATACCTAATCTTTCTTTTATTCATAACTCCTTATTTTTTCTTCCTTTTTTTCCTTCTTTCTTACTCATCATCATTTTTTTATTACCTTTCACCTTTTAAGCAACTTTCACCTTTTCCTTCTTTGTAACATGGTTTCCAAAGAAAAAGTTTAAAGGCTCAAAAGGGGTTGACTAGGAAAAATATGCAAGGGTAGGAAATTAGGCACAAAAACGGTCCAAGGAAGACCTAAAATCATTTTTCAAAACCAAGTTAGTCTAATATTTCACCTTGAAGCACATTTCGGGCAGGTTCTAGACTAAAAACAATGCAAAAGAATTCACAACAAATCTCACCACACATGGCACATGCAAACTCGAGTGACATATAAATCCAAAATCCAATTAAAATCAATGAACCCAAAGATAATCACATATATCCTAAAAAGACTATTTAATGAATCAAAGAGGCAAGAATAGAACCTAAAAGTCATAACAAAGATTATTACTTCAATCATTTTTCATTTTAAAGATCATGACTTCATATGCCAAAGTTTAAATCATGTTGGTACCAAACAAGCCACATGTTGTTTATGGATAAAAAGATCACATCCAGTAACCCATTTATTTACTACTAGCTACTAAACTAAAAACAAGAAAGAATATTTACCTAAAAATAAATAAAAAAAACAAGACAGGACTAATCCCTTAAGAAAGTTGTCACTCCATCCATCATTGGGAAAAGTCACCCGGTTGGACACAAATTATTTCCTTGGAAAAGAACCGCAGCATAAAGAAAATACAAAGATTTTAATTAATACTACGACAAGTAAATAAAGTAGCAAAATAATAAAAAATAAAAAATAAAAACTAATGCTAACATGCTAGAATTAAACTTCAAATTATCACTAATAAACTACAATATCAACAAATCTACACAAGTTATCAATAATTATGCTCCAACCATGCTCCAACTACATCATCACATGTAAATGAGCCACCCCCAACCTAAGTGTTGCACTGTCCTCAATGCAACAAAACAAAACAAGATAAAGTGAAGGAGGTGCTCCCTAAAACTGCATCACTCGGAGCTGGAGGTGGAGGGAAAATTGAGCTCCAAATCCTCATCATCATCGTCCTCTGATTCATGTGAGCCACAGAATGAACTCAACTTGTGCATCATTTTGGATCGAAATTTTCTTTTCTTCTTCTCATGCTCCTTGAACTTCAACCGTCGCCTCTCAATCTTTCCTTATCTTCGGCTCATATCTTCTAACCTGTTTTGATTGATTTTTGTTCCTGAATTACATCATCCAAAGATGGCTTCTTACTAGTCCCAGTAGAATTTTTCTCCCCAGATGGACCAGAAGGAAGGCCAGCTAAAGTTGGCGAATGTGAGCATCGACGCTGTAGATTTGACTGGAAAGGCGGAGCATAGTGGGAGGTCCATAAGGTAGTGGAGCAATAGGGTCATGTGGTCCTGCTGCAGCTCTGGAAGAACCATCGGACGCATCGACACTCTCAATAAACTGCCCAAATGAAGGAGATAACACATCAATTCTCCTATTCTTCTTCCCGCCAGTTGGCCCTTTTCTAAGCAATGGATAAATTGCAGTTCCTAGGTCTTTCTCAGAATCATGCGGGTCCATTAGCACCCCAGCATCATAGCACAACTGAGTGATCAATGAGGGAAAGAATAGACTCTTAGACCTCCTTACATGCTTCCTCAATTTCACCCACTATGTGCTGGCCCACGTTCACTGGCAAGTCATCATTAATAGCAGCAATCATCAATGCTTTCTCAGGCGTCACCTCAGACTCATGTCTAGCCGGCACGATTCTGGCACAAATAATGGACAACCAAGTCTTGGCTTCAACTTTGAATTCAGAAGAATCAACCCCTTTGTGCAATATTTCCCAAGTCGGTGTTACCCCGTCATGAAGCTTCTCCACCAACCATTGGCTTCCTCTCTCCCTTGCTCTGGCTCTGTATACCTCATTGTCAGCATTGGGAAGCATATAGTGTGCATTTATTACCTCGGGACCAAAGTTGACCCGCTTTCCCCTAACAAAGGTAAATACTTCTCCTTGGAAATCAGTCTTCAAGGCATTTGCATAGAATTCGTGCACTACTGTGTAGTTGGCTTTGATTAGTTGAGGAGTAAAGCAAATCCATCCACTGTCAATCAATCTTCGGAAAAAATCTGGCATCTTAGCCTCAAGTTTGTCCAAATAGATGCCCATTTCTTTGATGATGCTCTTTAACATGAGTTTGTCATAGTTTCTTTCAGATTCAGCAGCTATGAATCTGGTATGATCAAAATATTCCTCTTCCACAGCTTGGGGAGCAGGCTATTTTACAATTTCAATATTTTCCAAGGCCATTTTATGCTCAAAGTACCTACAAAAGTAGACCACATATTAAATGCTTGGAAGGGTACCTAATACACTATATTATGATGTATCTAGGGCAAAGAAAATGACCCAAAAGCAACAACATTCAAATGTGCAATGTTACTGTTTTCCGCCTGGAGGTTAGAGCAATGCGATCGCAGAAATCCTCACGCGATCGCGAAGAGCATTTTTTGTTTCTCGGAGTTAAATGTATGCGATCGCGGAACAGTCAACGCGATCGCGTAAGGAAGTTTTCCCAAAGTGCAGTATTAGACCTACGCGATCGTAGAATTGGGCATCGCGATCGCGAAGGTCTTCTTCTTCGCCCAGTCAAAGTTCTTTTGGGCATTTCCACAAACACATTATGGGCATTAGATTTTCATAGCAATTTCAGCACGAATCTAACCCCAAATTTTTCAGTAGTTACAACTCACTCACTCAACTAACCTAATCCAGCAAGCAAGCACACATTAACACACAATATTCACATAAAACCCCTAAAATTTCAGCCCTAAACATTAAACAAGAGAAAAAAACCATGGTTGCTCATTTACACTTGTAGCACAGGGAGAAGTTGAAATTCAAGAACGAGTAGACATACCTTGAAGAATGATGACTGAAAATGGTGATGAAATTGTAGAATGAAGAGTTGGGGATGATTCTCAGGGGTTACAGGAGTGGGCACAGTCATTTTTTTTGTTTTGGCAAAAGCGGGTGTCTTTATTTTTGATGTCATTTATTTTTTATGTCCATTAATTTTTTAAAAATTCATAGACTTACCTGTAGATCCGAGATCGCGGATTGAGGCACGTGTTCGCGAAGAGTAGTAGATTCTCACACATACGCGACTGCATTCCTTTTTATGCGATCGCATAGAATAAAATAAAAGGTTGTTCTTCGCGAACGCCTGGCTTTTCACGCGATCGCGGTTCTCTGCAGTTTTCTGCAATTTTTCTTTAGCTACTGGTTTGGACTGCCCGGACCATGCAACCTGCTCAAAACAACTCCAAAAAAATGTGAAACTTGGCAGATTAGTCAAAAACAATATACTAAGATATTCTAAAAAAAGAAAATTTCAAAAACGATTAAAATTTTTGAAAATGATGGGTTGCCTCCCACCAAGCGCCGCATTTAACGTCGTGGCACAACGCGAATCAACTTTACCACTTTTCTCGCCACTTGGACGAAATGAATTGGGAACCTAACTTGGACTCGAGCTTGTGACCACGACCAATGGGGGGTGGTAAGTAGATGATTAAGCCACACATTAATTTCTTAATTTTGCATTTCTTAGCTTTCATGTGAGGAATGTCATTTTGACTTATGCCTTCAAATTTTAAAATGTATGGCATTTTCCTTTCTTCCTCGCAATACCTCATTGAGTCATGTAATTCAATTCCCATATCACCACACAACTCCAATATTGAGAAATGTTTGGAATGTGACATCAAACCTCCAAATTTTAATTCTTTCTGGTTTTTGACATCCTCTTGGTCCCCCGGATTAGAGTCAAATTCAACCATATTTTCAAATACACCGGTTGACTCTAATTCTTATTTTTCTTGGTATCACCAACAAACATGGAGTCGGTTGGCGGACGTTCAATTCCTGACTCCTCAAAATAAAGCTCACTTTCTTCCTCAAAGTCGGACTCTTCTTGACCTCTTTCCACACTCTCAAGTTGATGGGCATAGTGAGCCTCAACAAATATTTTCATTTGATCTTCCAAAGTGCGGATATTCTCATCATTTTGAGTCAAGACTTGCTTTAAGTCCTCGTTTGCAAAGTTGTGCTTCTCCTCATTTTCAAGAATGACCTCCAACATGAGCATCATCTTCTCATTTTGAGATTTGAGAGCTCTTCTTGGTTTTGATCAAGTTCCAAAGAAGGATTTTTGGCTTCAACCTCTTAGGAAGGTTCTTGGCTATCCTTCACTTCCGAGGCTTTTTGGACCTCTAAAGCTTCTAGTATTTCTTCCATTTGTGAGTTCTACCTTTCAAGCGCCAAGTCATTTTGGAGACTATTTTTCAAAAGCTCCTCCAAGGCACTTTGCTCTTTGTTTCCTCCTTCAAGCAGGCATTCCACCATGAGCTTGAACTCTCCATTTTTACCATGCTCAACTTTTTCCACTTCCATATCCCTATACTTGTCATCACAAAAAGTTGAATCATCGTAGTGGGAGTTTGGGGAAGTGAAGGACAAATAAGCACAATTATCCCAATGGCCGTTTTGACGATCACGCTTATCACAAATACTCCACTAATGGGTTTGAGATTGTACGCACAATCCGCCCTCGGGAGAATTAAACAATTTTTCCAAGAGTGTGGTCCTCCACAATAAGGAGAAGGGTCATCAAAGTATGAACAACTACCATCCGACCAAATTTTATTATATAACTAAGAAAATAAACAAGAAACAAACGAGAAGATAAACAAAGATAAGAAAAATAATTACACAAATATTCACAAATTTGGACCAAAGCACGTACACTTATTTATCAAACAACCTAAATACACCAAATTTTTCCCCGGCAACGACATCAAGTTTGATGACGTCCAAATCCACTACTAAAAAGTAAATGGACACGGTCACATGTAATGTAATTTACCCAACTATGAGTCGGGGTCGAATCCCACAGAGAATAATATGTAGGTGATTAGGCGTGTAAGAGAATTATCACTTATGCTAAGCCAAACACTTAGAATGGTTTTTGAAAATATTTATCACTAAATGCAAAAATGTAAACTAACCTAGAAAGAAAGTAAAATGATCAATGGCTACAAGTATGGATGCAATGGGAATTATATTCAAGTAACGATCCAATGTATTTCATGATTTTACAAATATGAGCGAGTTTATGTTAATTAGCCTCAGGTAATAATTCTATATTAGCTAACTAACAAGACTTCCTAATTGAATTATCCCTAAAACAATTAAGAGATTAAGCACACCGAATATGGCTACAAGCAGTTCAATCCTATCCTTAGGTAGAATCTATAAAGTGAGGGTTAAAGCCTCAAGTTCTTGTTAATTAATCTTTCCCAACCCCAAATTGTCTTTCAAAAAATTTATTCGAAGTAAACGGGTGAGTCCTAGGGTTAGTTAATCCCTTTGGAAACATTAAAGAATAAGAATAATTAAAGAAACAATAAATCACTTCATAATAAATAAAAATTGTTCAATACATAAGCACAACAAGATATTTAATCCACATTTTAAATATTAATATTCCCATAAACAAGATTCAAGTGTTGAAAAAAATTCCACACACTTAGACATTCAATACAAAGCAAGGAAATGAAGAAATAAGCATAAATGGGTAAGAAATTCTCAACCAAAAGCTTCAAATCTTCAAGACCCAAGTGTGTGTGCAAGAACCTTAGATCCAAAACTTGTCTTCTCTAGTCAAGAGACAGAAGGATAAGCCAAAAATATTCCAAAGATGAGCTAGGTCGTGTATTAAATGGCTGAGGATCAAAACATGAAATTCCATTTCTGCCAAGAAAACATGCTATGCGATCACATAGAGATAACCGCGCTCACATAGAACGTTTGACCAGGCTGACCATTTTACTTCTTTGCGATCGCGTATTTTCAACCGCTATCGCACAACTTCACTATCCTTGAGTTCAACAATCGCCTTTAACCTTCCGCGATCGCACATCATTGTTGACCAGCCGCTGACCGGTCTTTCTTCTTCGTGTTGGCACATACTCAACCGTGTTCGCGTTGCTTTGCCATCCTGGACCACTGCGATCGTGTATAGCCTTCCGAGATTGCATAGAGCATTCACTGACAACAGTTAAATTTTCTCATTTTAACACGTTTTGACTTGGTTTCTTCCGTTTCTTCTCTAAATCACTTGATACCTGAAATATGCCAATAAACTTCAATAAATGCCTTAGTTTCTCAACGAAATCATACAAAAGCCTAAGTATCAAGAAGAGATAAGTTGGTAAAATACCAAATTATCAGTAAGCTCAACAAAGTCACAAGGATAGATCACTTTCCACTTCCTTTTATGGATCAAATGCTCGATATATTGGCTGGCCGTGCTTTATATTGTTTCTTTGATGGATACTTGGGCTACAACCAAATTGTTATTGCTCCAGAAGATCAAGAGAAAATAACTTTTACAAGTCCTTATGGTACTTTCGCTTTCAAACGGATGCCTTTTGGTTTATGCAATGCGCCGATGACTTTTCAACGATGTATGATGGCTATTTTCACAGCTATGGTGGAAGATTACCTTGAGGTCTTCATGGATGACTTCTCAATAGTTGGAGATCCTTTTGATGATTGTCTTGCAAATTTGGACAAAATGTTGGCTAGATGTGAGGTAACGAATTTGGTGCTCACTTGGGAGAAATGTCATTTCATGGCTGAGGAAGGCATTGTCCTTGTCCATCAGATCTCAAAAAATGGTATTGAAGTTGACAAGGCTAAGTCTGAGGTTATTTCTAAGCTTCCAAGCCCCATTTCGGTAAAGGCTGTGCGGAGTTTCTTAGGCCATGCGGGTTTCTACTGCGCTTTATCAAGGATTTTGTCTAAAGTGGTGAACCCATTGTGTAAGCTTGTTGAGAAGGATGCCAAGTTTCATTTCAATGATGATTGTATGAGAGATTTCGAACAATTGAAGCTCAAGTTGACATCTACTCCTATCATTACCTCTCCAAATTGGAGTTTTCCATTTGAGCTCTTGTGTGATGCTAGTGATGTAAAGGTTAGGGCTGTTTTGGGGCAACATATCAACAAGGTTTTTCATATACGGTTTACTATACTAGTAAGACCATGAATAGTGCCAGTCAATTATACCGTTATGGAGAAATATCTCCTTGCTATTGTGTTTGCAATTGAGAATTTCCGACTTTATTTGATGGTTGCCAAAGTTATTTTTCACGCAGATCATGCGGCACTTCGCTATATTAAGAGAAAGAAGGAATCTGAAACTCGGTTGATAAGATGTTTTCTTTTGTTGCAAGAGTTTGATATTGACATCCAAGATAAGAAAGGAAGTAAAAACCAAGTGGAGGAGCACTTGTCTCATTTGGAGGAGGAGGGGAGGCCACATGACAACCTTGAAGAACAAGAAAAATGAAATATTTCGAGTCGATAGTCACCTGGCAAAGCACTATTTAGGAAAAATTGGAGAGATCCACGTGGTGGAGGTTATTTACTTCACTTGAGGATGCTATGACATTGCATCGTGCCGCGACGTTAAATAAGGCACTTCTTGGGAGGCAACCCATGTTCTTTTCCTTTTTCTATTTTTAGTTGGATGTGATTTTCTGTTTTTAACTTGATTTGAAGTGTGTTTCACGGATGAGTGTTAGATGAAAAATGGTAAAACAAAGTTGTGTCATCATAACAAGAAATGCGGACCACACTTTTTCTTTGTGCGGCCACAGAAAAAGAATGCCACTGCAGAAGACTTTATGCGGGCACTTACATGAGCAAACTTGGATGTCAAATGAAAGGTCTTATGAACTTTTCACCTGTTAGTGCGGGGAAAAAATGCGGACTTCTGAAGAATTGTGCGGCCGCGCTTTTAATTGTGCAGACCTCACAAGAGTGTTGAACACTGAAGGCCAAGTAGAAGTGTGTGGCCTGCACTTGAGATTATGTGGCCGCACTCATCTCTTTACCCTTCCAACTTCTCTGAGTATAAATAAAACTTAAGGCTTTATTTTACATTTTTCCCACTTTGCAATAGTCACTGTTGCTATGAGAGTTTACCTGAGGCTTTGGAACTTTCAAACACACACCACCATTTTCACCCACTAGGATCTTTTCACATTTACACCATGTAGTATGCTTCATTTCATGTCAATTTTATTTTATTTTAATTTTTGAATCTATTTTTTATTTTAAACTTATTTTTAGGCCATCTGTTATTATATTCCTTCAATATATCCATATGGGGTATTTTTGTACTAGGTAATTGATAAAGCATGCTATATTGGGTTGGGTTGGGTTAACTGATTTCTATGTGTATACCATGTTGTGAAGTAGATTTGAACAAGTTTCTGTATAACCTAGGTAAAAATGAGACCTGCCCATTATTTTCTTGAATGTGCGGGCCGCACTTGGAATTGTGCGGTCTGCAATTTGTTAGTTAAGGTAATTGGTTAGATAGGTGTTTCAATGGCCACACTTTAATTGTGCGGACTGCAGAATTTATGGAGAGGTCACACAAATGGTCCGCACTGTCAATCAGAGGCTTCCCATATGAACTTCTAAAGTGCGGATCACAGTTAAAATTATGCTGGCCGCAGATGAATTCTGCGGCCGCAAATGACATCTGCATTGTCATTCAAAGAAGAAACAATTGAGACTGTTTGCACATCTGTGCAGAAGTTTGGCCGCACTTGGAATTGTGCAGTCTGCACTTCCACTCTGCAGGCACACTTCAAATTGTGCGGACCGCACTTCCACTATTTGTTCTGCATATTTATCCAAATGGTACCTCACTGCTTTTATGTTGTTCTCAATCACTTACATAAGTCTTAACTGTTCTGAAACATTAATTTCAACTGACAATTCTTTTTTTTCTTATATAGACAATGGTACAATCACGGGATCGAGGTGAATCTACTAAAGGAAGATGAGAATCTTCAAAGGGAAGGGGCAGAGGTACCTTACCCCCAAGTTTGCAGAAAACTATCGCAAAGAAAGAAACAACAGACCGAGGGAGAGGTAGAGACATCTCATAGTCTAGATCATATACCCCGTCTACGGAACTCAGTATCAGTTCTGGAGGACCACAATGGAGAATAATCCAAGCCACAGATGCAGCCTGAGCCTCTGGATGTGCCTTCCACATCCCACAGCACTTCCCAAGGTGCGAAGAGTGACAACCAGGAGTCTAGTGCAGCTGCTGCATGCTTTGATTTTGATGGTGCCTCAGATGATGAGAGAGGGGGTACAAGTGCACAAGCATGTTTGGCTAGGTAAAAGAAGAAGGAGGCCTGAGAAGATAGATTTGTGAGTCTCCATGCATTTTCTGATTATGGATATGGTGGCTTGGGAGATTCTTGATTTATGAGCAATAATTCTTACTAAAAGATCTCGAAAAGTACAATCCTACTGTCCTGGAGAAGTTTAAAAAAAAGAAAGAGTGGATTCTTATTATGAAAAAGATAGTGGATGTAAAAGAGCACTTTGTCCGAGAGTTTTATGCCAACACAACGCATATTCTCATAGGGACGAAGGTCACCAAAGTGTGCAACTTCAAAGTGAAGCTTGATCAGCATAATCTGAACGCGTACTTGCGGTTTGACATTGTGGAGCCGAAAGAGTACTAGGAGAAGCTTAATCTGAAAGAAGAGGTTAGTCGTGGCTTGCGGAGATTCTAGCACCGGGACCTACTCCTCCTTGGATTGCTGCTGGGGTGCATATCCTCCGAAACACTCTGAGTTTTGAGGCCAAAGGGTAGCAAACCCTTG
Source organism: Nicotiana knightiana (assembly GCA_005239525.1). Lineage (NCBI taxonomy): Eukaryota > Viridiplantae > Streptophyta > Magnoliopsida > Solanales > Solanaceae > Nicotiana > Nicotiana knightiana. The sequence continues at coordinate 84,242 of ML392799.1, forward strand.
TATGCAGTAGACTTGACTTGTGCCTGAGTGAGAACAACCTGCCTATTCCTCGAGCTGTTCTAGTGGTATCTATTTTGGCCGGGTACGCGATCAATATGGGTTCCCTAATGTCGGCTAACATCTCACTTGTGGCCAAGCAGAGTAACACCTCCTACCCCTACCCCAGCACTATTACTGAGTGTTTGACAGACGCCAAGGTAGACCCCAGGCCATTTGACACCAAAGTCAAGCCAACAAGGCCGTTTGATTGGTACAAGTTGCAGGATCCGAGGAAGCCGAAGAAGAGTGCTCAGACTTCTAGTATTACTAGCTAGTCTGATAAGCCGGTAATGGTAGTTTCTGTTCTATTTGATATTCCATCCACATCAGTTGATCCTTCTACCAGTGCAGTAGTTTCTATGCTCGAGCCACCATCTTCAGCTCCTCTGATAGCTCCTTCCGTAGCTCCTACTGCAGTTTCTACTCCATCTCCTAGGCCAGTGCCCATGCCTATAGGTTCATTATCTTCTTTGCGGGTCTCCCAGAAATTGGCGAGTCTCAATAATATGATGCAGGCAGCTACTTCAAAGTTGTCTAAGATCTCCAGTGCTGTTTCAGGGGAGACATCACACAGGCACCCCGCGACTCCTCTTTCATTAATGAGAGGCTTAGAAAAATCTTGGAAAACCAAAAGGTGATTATGGATACATTGGTACAATATTTTAATGTGATTGAGCGGTTGACCAAGAAAGTGAAGAAGATGAGGAAGTCCTAGGCCCGCAAGAAGTCACTTGATAAGATTCGAGCTGAGGTTACCGAACTAGCTACAGTCGAAGATTTACCATTTGGCATGTTATTTGACCCATCCCAGCCCCACCTAACTCTATATACACAGGATGTTGCCGCTGCTCCAATTGAGGAGCCGTGCCTGGCCCACCGACACTGCTAGGGCACTGCGTGTGATGTTCACTTCTACGGTCACTCCTAGACTTGATGATGATATTCAGTTGGCTGAGCCAGCTCGGACTAATGCTGTTGGGGACACAGTGATTACTGAGGACAATTAGGGAGTTTCTTCGCCCTCTCTACTTTTTGTTCTTATTTCGCTAAGCATTAGGGACAATGCTTATTTTATGGAGGGAGGGGGGATGGAGAATATTTGATACATTGGATACATTTGGATACTTTCAAGTGTAATAATTAGATGATTCTACATTGTTTTTATCTATCTTTAGTAGTTGCTACTTTCATTAGCTTCTTTATTTGTGTACCTTTGATTTTGTTTATGTTAGTAGCTGTGATGTTTTTCTTAGTAATGTGGATAATAAGCCTTTGATTTTCTTAATGTCACAATTCTTTCCAAAGATAGTCTTTTGTGTGAACCAGGTGAATTTTCCCAAGGATGGATGGTGTGAAACTTTCTTAAGAGAATGAATCCGCTTTATGTTTAGGTAATAATACTATTAAATAGTAATACATAAAATCCCTAATTAAGTCATTCTCTAAAAAACAGTTATCTATGCTTCATTTGGAACCAACACACTTAACTGCATGCTTATGGTTTGAAACAAGGTTTTTGGAAGAAAATAACTCTAGTTAGTGACTTTGAGGTTCTTGAGTTGACTTTAATAATCATTAAGTGATTGATTGGACCATAGTGATTTTTAACTTGACTGTGATCATTGTAGTCTTTAGACTCTATCCTTTTTTACGATCTAGTTGCATGAGGGGTTAGGTGACTTTGTTGTTAGTCCAAGTACTTGAGATGGTCTAGAACTTGCCCCGAATGTGTTTCAAGGCGAGATTTTAGGTTTTCTTGGTTTGGAAGATGATTGTAGGCTTTCCTTGGTCCGTTTTGGCTTTTTATTTCCACCCTACATTTGTTATCCCTAGTCAACCCCTTTGAGCCTTTAGACTTTCTCTGTTGGTAACCATGCTATAAGCCTTTACCCGTTTTGCTTATAATCCTCTCTTGGCACCCGAACCTTCCTTAACACTCTTATCCAATAAGTAGCTTAAGGCATAAGTTTGGGGGGAAAGTTGAGAAATCTATAAGAGGTATCAACGTACCAAAAAGAGAGAAAACAAATAATCTCTATGAAAAGAGAAGGCAAGAAAAGAAAGAACAAAAAGAAAACGATAAAAAGAAAATAAAAAGGGAAATTGATGAAAGAAAAAAGAGGCAACTATCTCTAGTATGAACATCAAGGGAGAAAAAAAAATTAAATGAACAATATAGAGTTATGACAAGTCTCTCTAGACCCCAAGAAAATAAAATGCCTCTAAGGGTTTGATAAATGTGAGCCAAGAAATGAAAATGAGTGTTAAGGAAGGGTGTAACCACTTATCCCACATGGTATCCTACCCCAATCCAATATCCTTCATTACACACTCGAAATAAGACCTACTTGATTTTGAACTGCGTGAGCTTATATTAGTAGAGGTCTATATGAGGGACAAGCATATGGTACTTGAAGCTTTACTTGTGACATTTCTTTGAGAGAAGAGTGAATCCTTTATTGCTCCAGAAATTAAGTGTTAATTCTTGAAGTGAGCAAGGAAAATGGAAGGTAGAGGGGGAAGATTTTTGAGTCCACCATGATTTACATGATAAAACAAATATCCTTGATGAGTGAAGTCAGTTCTTGAAGCTCAAACGTCACACTAAAGTTATATGCACGTAACATATGTTTTGTCACCTTGTTGAAAATGCATGAGTATTGTGGGTAATTGTTGGTCCTAACTAAGTATGAATGACTTACACTTGACTCTTTGAAATGAACTTTCACTTAGGGGAGGTGGGAACTAATCTATTTTCTTGAGGACAAGCAAAGACTTAAGTTTGAGGAAGTCGCTTCACTTTTAGTATGAAAATAGTGATTTTTATTTCCAAATCTAATGAAATTGTGTGAATTGCAGACATGTTGGAGCGAGGATTGGATATTAACGAAGAAATCAAACTCAAAAAGGAGTATTCCAGCTCAACAAGGGCAAAAAAGAGGATAAGCGCAAGTAGAAATGCGGTCCGTAGATGTAATTCTGCAGCCACATATATTTATGAGGTCCACAAAATTTGAAATGCAACCACAGAAGAAACCTTGAAGCCTATGAGGAGTTTTGAAGAAGCACGGTCCACACACCATATTTTGCAACCACAAAAGCTAGTCGCACTGGCAAAGTTTGACAAGTTCAGAGAAGGTGCAAAATACCAAGTGAGAAGCCTCGTGAAAGTGTGGTTCGCAATCAAAATATGCGGCCGCAGAAGCTAAAGTGCATCCACAAATGGAATTATGTGGCCGCAAAATTCCTCCCCATGCAAGAGCAGAAGAAAAAGTGTGGTCCGCACATGAAATTGTACGGCCACAGAACCTCCTGAAGAGCATTTTTGATATCGAATTTCTGGACACTATAAATAGACAGGAAACACTTTTTAAGAGCAAGTTTTGTACTGTAGCAGCAGCTAGTGGTTATATTTAGCTATTTTGGGATATTCGGAGGAACAATTAGAGAAGACCCATTAATTTTACACTTCAATTCTAGTTTTTTGTCTTCAGTTAGTTCTTCTCATTATTCTTCTATACCAATTAATATGAGTAGCTAAATTTTATCTAGGGTTGTGACCCAATCCTAGTATGTAAATCTTATGGGTTATTAATAATAATGCTTGTTTATGATTGGGTGTTTGTTATTCAGACTTGTTTATACATTATATCTAGAATTAATGGTTGCAAACATTGATTCATGCGTATTTGACTTAGTTCTTACTTGAAAAAGAAGAACTTAGTCTAGAAAAACTTGGATAACAAGAAATTGAGCTAGTTAAAGTTTTGGCTAGTCTGATTAAAGGGTTTGAACTAGAGATAGGAAAAACCCGACTTGGACCCCTCTGGGACCTGAGCTGGTCCAACTGGCACGGCTGGAGCAGGGATATCCTCCTCTTGCTCCATCCGAGGCTCTGCAACAGGTGTTGCTGCGGGGGCTCTAGGCTGAGCTCTGCCTTGGCCTCTAACCTTAGTAGTGGCTGCAACCTGGCGCTCTAGCTCCAGCCTACCTGTGGATGTTGTGTGTGTCCTCACTATCTGTGAGAGAACAAGAATAGAATGATTCAAACTCAAAGATAGAATAAACTCGCATGATAGAGAAAGAAAGAAGTGATTTTTTTCCTAAAGCCCGGTAGCCTCTAGAAGATAAATACATACGTCTCCGTAGCGATCCTCCAAATTCTAATAAGTTATCTCTTGACTCGTAAGATCTAGGCAACCTAGTTCTCTGATAGCAACTTGTCACGACCAGAAATCCCGACTATGGGGTCGTGATAGCGCCTAACATCCACTTGCTAGGCAAGGCAACAATTGCTTATTAATTAACCAATTTTAACATTTTATAATAGAATAATGATAATTAACAATTACTAAATGCAGAAATATATGAAATAATTACATAGATAATGCAGTCTAAACTACTACTAGAGATCAAAGTCATAAGTACGTGAGAGCCTAGAATACTACAAATATGGTTTGAAATGAAATACAACAATTTGAAACTAGATAAACAGTAAGAACATGATAGAAGGGGACTTCAGAGACTACGAACGCCGAGCAACTCTATGTTAAGTCTCCTGTAGAAGTCGGATCCGAGCAGTCTCTTTTACACTCCGCTAGGAACGACACTGAGATCTGCACAAGAAGTACAGAAGTATAGTATGAGTACAACCGACCCCATGTACTATGTACGTGCCGAGCCTAACCTCGACAAAGTAGTGCGAGGCTATGACAGGACACTCACTATAAACCTGTACGAATAATAATAATTAAAGAAAACAGGATAAAGATAAATCAGTAAACTAATAAGTACGAGACCCGAAGGTCAACTAAAAAAGGGCCCCAGAGTAACACCATCTCGTATCCTTATATTACAATGCAAAAATTGAGTACGACAGCTACCAACAGTTATAACACATCATACTCCATTGCGGCGCGCAACCCTATCCCAACATTTATCACAATATCTATGTCGGCTTGCAACCGGATCACACATTAACACAATATCTATTGCAACGTGCAACCCGCTCCCAATATCATATCTGTATTTGTTGCGACGTGCGACCTGATCCTAATATCAGTTTATTTCAATGCTTTTGCGGCGCACGACCCGTTCCCAATATCAACTCATTAACATAAACAACTCAACACAACCAATAACATAATCTCAATACAAAATGTATCAAAGCATACAAAGAACCAAGGATCTACTAATACAATAGAGAATAACCAATACCTAGGATTCACAAACCTCGATAAGTCATCAATATAGAATATCTGAAGGACTCCCACAATCGGACATAATATAATAAAATGCACAAGTAAGGTAAAGACAATAAAGGCAAGTAATAACATGAATCAATAAATATATACAAGTAATATTGGTAGGAACATATAGAAGGTAAAAAAATATTGATTAAAGAATAAATAAACCGAAACATGTAGCATCTAATTGATAGATAACAAGTAGGGCATGAATAATAAGTAAGGCATGAATAACAAGTAAGGACATGTAACAAATCAAAGCATGTAACGACGTATAACATAAAATGAATAAAGATAATAAGGTAAATAACCCAACCTGCATGCTTAAACCCATGACAACGCATATGCACTCGTCACCTCGCATATACACCGTCCCCACACATAATTCACATATCAAATACAGTAACAAGTCCTAATCCCCTCAAGTCAAAGTTGAACATGATACTCACACTTCTTTCCGAAACCAAATAAATACTCAACCACGACTTTTCCTTTCGAACAAGCCTCCAAACCAACCAAATCTAGCCAAATATATTCAAACAATTCAAAATAAGCTTTAGAAACTACTCACAAATGAAAAATGATAAATCTTTAGCTAAATTTAAAAAGTCAAAAAAAGTCAACCCCGGGCTCGCTTTGTCAAAACCCAAGATCTGGATAAAATCCTTATCACCCATTCACCCCAGAGTCTGGTTAATGTATTTTTTTCAAAATCCAACCTCAATTTGAGGACTAAATTTCAATTTTTTAAAATCTCTAAATTCTACCCAAAATCCCTAATTTCTACCATGAAATTCCTAGATTTAATATTAAAAATTCATGGAAAGTAATGGGGATTGATTGAAAACTAGTTAAAGTTTCTTACCAATAATTTTGGGAAGAAAATCTTTCAAACAAATTGCCTCTAGAGTGTTTGGCATTGAAAAATGGTGTAAAATGAGCTAAGTCCAGATTTCTCCCTCTTTTAGCCGGTTGCCGACGCATTTGTGAAGTCTTGTTCACAAATGCGAGAAACTGATCGCATTTGTGATTAGTTTCATAGTGCATGAGATGTCGCAAATGCGACTAAATGTTCACATATGCGAACTGCTCACCTATCGCAATTGCGGCCCCACCATCGCATTTGCGAGGACCTCTAGCCTAGACCTGAATCGCAAAAACAGAAACTCAGGATCACATTTGTGACCTGTTTGCGAAGAACACCACCCTCATCGAATTATCTATTTGTGAGTCCAACTTTACAAAAGTGGGATTCTCGCAATTGTGAGACCTGCAATCAAATACCAGCAATCCAAAATCATTCCACAATGCATGCGAAACTCACCCGAGCCCCTCGGTGTGATGACCTGATAGGTCATCTAGAGTTTTAGAATCTAATTCTATGTTTTGAAGCCTCTAGTAGCTTCTTTAAGACTTCTTTGATTTGCGTGCGCAATTTGAGTATTTTTTCGGAAGGTTTTATGTTAAAAACTGTTAAAATATGAAATTTTCTTTAAAAATTTATTTGAGTTGACTTCGGTCAATGTTTTGAGCAAACGCACCCGAATCCATATTTTGATGGTCCCGGTGGGTCCGCATCATTATTTGGGACATAGGCATATGCTCAGAATCGAATTCGGAGGTCCCTAGCTCGAGTTATTGATTTTTGTTAAAAATTAAAAGTTTAAAGGTTTAATGATTTTAATGAATTGGCATGTATTTTGGTTCTGGAACTCGGTATAGGTTAATTTCTATATTTATGACTTTTCTGTCAAATTTTGTGAGAAACGGAGTTGGTTTGACGTGATTCGGATGTCCGGTTGTGAAAATAGAAGTTTTAAAGTTTCTTAAAAATTTCATTTGATTTTGATGTCCGATTCGTACTTCTAGGCGTTATTTTGGTGTTTTATTTGCACGAGCGAGTTTGCATGAGTTTTTTGGACTTGTGTGCATATTTAGTTTAGAGCCCCGAGGGCTCGGGTGTGTTTTGGATAGCCTACAAACTTTTTAAACTTGGAAAAGTCTGGTTTTTTAAGCTTCAACTGTCATCTGGTGTTGTGCTTCGTGATCGTGTAGCCTCTCTCGCAATCATGAAGGGGAATTTGATATGGGGAGCTTTTTTCTTCTACCCGAACGCGAGGATGAGGATGCGAACACGAAGAAGTAGAGGGATCACCCTTCGCGAACACGATGAGTAAGGGGTCTGGGTGGGGAGTAGGGGTTTGTTCTATACAAACGCGAGCCCAGTCTCGGGAAAATGATGGCCAGGAGGGATAGACCATCACGAACACAGGCAACCCCTCGCGAACGCGTAAATCACTGAGGCTTTGCTCTTCGCGAATGCGTCAGGTTTCACGCGAACGTGATGAATACCTGACGCCTAATGATTAAAAAGAGAACCAGCTACGGGATTTTGCCAATCTTTCAAAATTTCAAAATTAGATATACCTAGAGGCGATTTTCCCAAGAGTTTTTCTTCCCCAATTAGTTGGTAAGTGATTCTAACCTACTTTCTTTCGATTAGCCATTACATTTCATAAGTTTTAAACCTAAAATCTGGGATTTTCATGGTGGAAATTGGGGGTTTGGATAGAATTAATGATTGTTGTAAAATTGGAATTTAGACTTCAAATTGAGGTCGAATTTTGAAACAAATTATATAACCGGGCTCGGGGGTGAATGGGTAAATGGATTTTGGTCTGAACCTCAGGTTTTGACCAAGTGAGCCCGGGGTCAATTTTTTGAATTTTGAGGGAAAGTTTGGAAATTCTAAATTTTATGCATTGCAATGTATTCCTTTAGAAATATTTGATATATTTGAGTCAATTGTGGTTAGTTACAAGTGTCTTGGAGGCGGATTCTAGGGGAAAGGCCCCGGTAGAGCTTTGAATTAGTCTTTGGATCGAGGTAAGTGTCATGGTTAACCATAACTTGAGGGATTAGGACTTGTTTGCCTATTTACTGCATGTTAGATATTTGGTTGTCACGCCCCGAACCGGGGGGGGGGGGGGGGGGTGAGACCGGCACCCGGTGCCTCACCTAACCTTGCGTACCAACTTGCGACTAAGGAACTCTGAACATGTGATGTCATATTTTGGCCATGGGCCACATTGCAAGACAACTGCGAATGCTGACTAAATATCAATATAAAGCTTGGCCGACAAGGCCGTCATAACTACTGCAGCTGGGAAACCAACAAAATACATAAAAGGCCTACCGGTCCAACATACTGTACTAACTGACATGATATGTCTACAAGCCTCTACTGGTGGATATACTATGATCGGAATAGATCCCTGACCTACTCATAACATATATACATATATACACAAGATGTACATAAAGCTCTAGACCCAGCAACTCCGAAAGGCATGGAGCTTACCGATCAAGGTGAATTCGGGCAACACTTAATGATGAGGTCTACCCGTCTGTCTGTCTGAACTTGCACACATGAAATGCAGTGCCCCCAGAAAAGGGACGTCAGTACAAAATAATGTACCGAGTATGTAAGGCAATATACTGAAAGCTGAAACAGAACTGATAATATAATAAGTAAAAGCAACTGGAAATCAACTATAATCTGAAGATATGCTTACATGCTGATACTGACTCAACTCTCTCAATATAGTAAGTAAAATAGATGTCCCGCCTCATAAGGCTTGGTATATTGTAGGGAATGATTTTGATCTTTGTTGTAAGAAGGCTTGCTGAATTCTTTCTTAAGATTGTAGGGAATGATTTTGATTTTTTTGAGATATTATTCATAATTGTAGGTGGCCCCAATTCACCNCTTATTTTATTAATTAATTACCCATTAATTTTAATTAACTTTTTAATTCCCCCATTAACCAATAGTCAACCAATTACCCATATAATTAAGAATTATCTCAACTTACTTAAAATACTACTCACTTTTAATACACTTGATACATCATACTATCACGGTCATGTGGTACCTTGTATGACACTAGTCCATAAATATCGAGTATTTTAGCTCGGGCCATATTTTATCCCACATGTCAAACTTGGACGAAAATTCATTTTCTTTGACTTGATTCCCCTCTCACCTTTACGAATTTACTCATTACTTGTTTGAAATATCATAATGCTTCTATTCTCAAATAATCCCATTCCCGAACTTCCATTAATTTATTTATGGCGTAATTTCACGTACGAAATATGGGGTGTAATATCATTCCCTCCTTTGGAACATACGTTCTCGAATGTTGACTGATGCACTTATCATTTTCATAACTTATAGCTCTTGTGAATACCTTAATAACCTCATTGCCATTTAGGCAATTGTTCTGCGAATAAATCCAAAGGCCAGGGCATTTCCCCCGTTTGGCCTCTTTCTCACGCCACAACTTGTGGTCGGAATCCTTCCAATCTCGTAAATGTTTCTACCTACTTTTTGCAGTTTTACGATTTTGACCTTGTAAGTGCGCCTATGCGACTTTTCTCTCCTTTTTCCTCCAGCTTTTAGCCAATCTCTAGGCTTTACTTTGTGAACGTAAACAGAGCTTGACAAGATGTCCCTCTGGGCATTTATAGGTATACTGAAGTTCTTCGCTCGGTACTTTGTTGAACTTACGAATGTTGTTATACCTTATTTCATAGACCCTCGTATGACTTTACTGCATCAAGGTAGGTCATACTATACCATAACTCTTATTTCAATTTATTGTTACTGAGGTATACTACCAAATTCCAGGTTACTTTTGTTTCTTATCCCATAGGTGTAAATCTCAGTCCTTTAATGCTTCTTCATTACCGTTCATCTTAAGAATGATGGCCTAATCTCATGTCATACTTTGTAACTTGTGTCCGTTCATTGTTGATTCACCTCAATGTTGATCTACAATCCACCACTTGAAGACTTGAAACTTCTTACGTAATACATTGTCGCTAGGGCCCACGTTTCATCGGGGAACATCTGAAATGACTAGACTGATCCACCTGGGGCGATACCATGCTTTCATAACTATATCTCACGGCATCCCAATGTGATTCACCTTATGTGGGTATTTTAATCCTGTCCAATTCATGTGATCCCTTTCTTTTCTTCGTCAGATTATTACTTAATCGAAGGCCCAAACGTCATCCTTTATCTATCACAATTACACCCTCATTCTATTACCAGGGAAACATTCCATCTCTTCTAAATGCTATTAGTCTTAGACTCCTTTTGAGTTTATTCAGGTTATAATGAGCTTTGTATAACTTAGAGAAACCATCTGGTCTTCTTGTTTTCATGGGCTTAATCCTGAGGACATATCCATTTTCGTTACCTTCTCACTCGCCCGTTCCTATCCTTAGTCCTGTCTTTCCAGAACCTTGTTGCTTCACCATACAATAGCTTGTGACCTACACATATCTGTTTATATTACTTGCAACTTTTCAACTTGCTTGCATCATAGAATTCCTTATGTCACTTTGGAACATCAAGCGAGACATCACATCGCCTCTAACTCTTCTTTACTCTCTTAGTCAGGCTTTTCGATACCTAGACCATAGGCTGGAAGATATGTTACAAATGATGCCGCTGTTATTCCTAGATACTGAATCCCGATGCTTCTAGCCCTCTATCTGAAGTGCGGATTATTCACAACCTTCTGCTTTTGAGTATCTCGTACGTTGTCCACCTTTACCTTATGTACATTAAAATCTCGCATCGTATCTTCTATCTCTTTCATGACCTCCCTTCCACCTAGGTATAATTCACATCCACGTCTTGAACTTCTATTATAATACACACACCTCTTTACACAATCTCGTGAGAGATTCATACTAAATTCTTATGAGGCTGGTACTCTTCTAACTGGCTTTATCGTAGAGCCGTTATAGAATATGGTTGTTGTACTATCTCTCTTGTACCTCTAATATTTAAGAGTGATCCTGCAATGTTCTCAATCACGGGGTCTATAATTTTCTTGGTCCAATAATCAGACTCCTGATTTACTTAATTAGTGTAACTCTTTAGTTTCCACTTCCCTCTGATTAACCTTCATGTAGGCCTAAGCTACCTTCTAATATGCGGCTCATGGTATTACTTTAGCCCTTCATGGACGCCAGGAAATATTCCGAATACAATCTTCTAACAATTCAATCCTTTGTCTATAACTTGGACTCAATTCTTTCTTTTAACTTATACCGGAGTCTTCTACGACGGTATGATTGTCAACATATATGCTGCATGGCTTATATTCCGAACTCTTAAGTGCGTTCATAACATAACTATCTCGGGATCATTGATTCCTTACGTTCCTTCTTAGCTTTGTTTAACGTAAGCTATCATTTTCCTGGTCTTTCTGCCCCCTTGTTGCGTGCATACTTATCTTATCTTAGTTCCCACGCATGCCGGGGTTATCATGCAACCCATATGATCTCGAATATTACTTTTAATTTTACTTCCCGTTCATTAGCCACGGTAGGTGCCACTTTCCTTTGGAGTGCTTACAATGTTGTTGTGAGACTGCTGTTACACAACCGTTTCATCTTTAGGTCACTATACTTAGGTTGAAGCCTTCTTCCTTATTTCCTCAACTAGTCTTTCATTGTAGTACTTAGGGAGAACCTTTGACTTTCGTAAAGATGTGAGCTTATTACGGACCTTTTGATGTCCTCCCTTGACCATAATCATCCGTAGTTGCTTACCTTCGTTCCCTTGTGCTTGTAGGGTTGCTTCTGAACTGATATTTTGATTTTTTTTCCCAGTGGCACTGTTGGCCCAAGAAAGGAAATAGTTTTGAAGATTGACAAAGGAACTCCGAGATGAACCAGGTCCATCACAGGTGACATAGACCAGCAGAGTTAAAGGCACATGAGATGCACATGCATGAGATAAATGTATTCTGGTAAAATTGAGATATCTTCTGATAGAAAAGATTGCAAAAACGAAATTGGAGAAGGACTCCTTATTCAATAAGAACAGAATCTAAGATAAGGAAGGATTTAGGAGTTGAGTTTGACTAGAACTCTTCCACCAAGGAAGAGTTGCATTAGGATTCTAGTTAAATCCTTATCTACTAACTCCTATAAATTGCAGATTGTTCTTATTGTATACAGACGCACAAAAATAGAAATTTATCAAGAATTGAGAGCAAAATTTGTGAAGAAATTTTGCAACCAGTTCGAGCCAAATTGGAGAGTGCGAATCTGGAGCTACTTGAACCAGCTAGNAGAGCTACATGAACCAGCTAGAAGAACCAGTTCCGTCTGTTGTCTTTTAGTCTAGTTTATTTGTACTAGGTGATTACAAATTGTACCTTTCAGCTTTATCTAGAAGCAATTGTAATAGGTACTGAGTGTTCAAGTTATAGTTAACTTGAAGTTTGTCGCAAATAGCTAGAGGCTAGTTTGCCACAAAGGGTTAGAGTTAATCCTTAGGTTTACAAAAGAGTTTATTTTGTAAATGTTGTTTGGCTCATTGTTGTAGTGAAGTGTTTGGAGAAAATCCTACTGAGTAGTAGGTCGTGGTTTTTCACCTTTTGAGCCAGGTGTTTTCCACGTAAAAATCTCTGTGTTCTTTACTTTTCTGCATTTATTATTCCGCAACAGTACGAGTTGGAACACATAGAAGAACCAGGTCCTTCTATAACGACAACACTCAAAAATTTGACACCACACAAATCACCCCCCCTCTTGTGTGGTATTGACGTATAAAACATCAATTGGTATCAGAGCGGGTTATCCTTGAAGACGCTAACACCTTAGGAAAAGATCAAGATGAGTGCACCACCTAGGAACTGGGAAGGACAACCAACGGTTAGGCCTCCACTCTTCAATGGCCAGTATTACTCCTGGTGGAAGAATAGGATGAAGGATCACTTAATTGGAGAATAGTATGAACTATGGGACATAGTCACTGACGGTTTTTTAGATACCATGAAGAAGACTGCTGAAGGAGTAGATGTGCCAAAGACTAGAGCTGACTGCACTGCTGAGGATTTGAGAAAGTGGGAGAAAAATGCTAAGGACAAGAAGTGGCTTGTGTGTGGACTCGGTCCAGACGAGTATAGCAGAATTCAAAGATGTACCACTGCCAAAGAAATTTGGGACACTTTGCAAGTGGCTCATGAAGGAACACCTCAAGTGAAGAGGTCAAGAGGAACTCTACTATATTCTCAATATGAGAATTTCACCATGAAGGAAGGAGAGACCATCCAAGAGATGTATACAAGGTTCACTACACTGACCAATGAACTCAAGTCTCTTGGAAGGGTCATTCTTGAAGAAGACAAGGTTGAGAAAATTCTGACAAGGGTCTTGCCAGTCTCTTAGGAAAGCAAAATTACAACCATTCCGGAATCTAAGAACATTGCAATTCTTAAGCTGGATGAGATGGTTGGAAATCTCACTGCCTATGAACTTAGAAGGCAGACTATGAAGATGGATGGTCACAAGAAGGAAAGGAGCTTGACATTCAGAATCACTGAAGAAGCTGATCTGGTGGAGGATGAAATGACCATGATCACAAAGGACTTCAAAAAGTACCTAATGAGAGCAAATTTTCCTTCAAGAAGTAGAAGCTACAACAAACCAAGGGTTCCTGAAAAACAAACCAATGAAGGGTGTTACAAGTGTGGCAAGACTGATCACCACATCAAAAACTGCCCTCAATGGGAAATTGAATGGAAGAAGGAAAGAGCTAAACGAAGGAACAGGAAGAAGGAACAGGTTCAACCCAAGAAAAATAGAACATCAACAAAAGAAATGGTTGCTGCTTGAGGTGAAAGTTCAGATGAAGAGTCAGATGATGAAGATGGAGATGAACAAGCACTTACGGCAATTGGAGAATCCAATGAGGGATCTTAGGTATGTATAATTCATCTCAAAGACAAGATTAAATGTTTGTCTAAAGAAAGTCTATCTGAGTTACTCCTGGATTTCATTGATGAATCTGAGGATCTAAACAATGAAAAGAAACAACTGTCTAAGGAGTGTGTGATTTTGAAAGCTAAGTGCAAAAATCTGGAACTTAGGGCTAGTGAAAGTGATAGTAAAAATACTGAGTTAAAGAACCAGGTTCATGAACTTGAAGCCACTGTCCTAGAGCTAAATCTGAAAATCTAAAACTGAAATTAGGAACAGGTAAAAACAAAGATGATCACTCACAACTCACATTAGAAGAAAACCTAGGAAAAATTAAAGACGAGTTGTATAAAAGAGATGAGCAGATAAGAGTCCTTACGGAGGATCTAAGCAAGGTCAAGCATGAACTATATAGAACTAGCAAATGGAACAGGTCCTCTGATGCTTTGACATGGCTATAGGAACATCATAGTAGCAATATAAGAGGACTTGGCTTTGGGAATCCGCTACCTAAGTGGGATCCCAAAAGCAAGTACCTCACTCTTCCTGAGAACAAGATTTGTACTCACTATGGTAAGACTGGTCACTTTAAAAGTGAATGTAATGCAAAAGAAAAGGCCATTCAAAAGAACAAAAGTTTTGTTCGAGGGAAGAGTTGGCTACCAAGTTGGGCTAAAAAGAATTTAATTCATCCTTTTACTTATAGAAAGGGACCCAAACTAGTTTGGGTTCCTAAGACTAACCCTTGATTTTCTTTTGTAGATTCAAGTGAAAGGTCGTAGCCAAATATGGTACATGGATAGTGGCTGCTCAAAACACATGACTGGAAACAAGGACTAGTTCCTTTAACTTGAGGACCTCAAAGGAGGAAATGTCTCCTTTGGAAATGGAAAGAAAGGTGAAATCATTGGGGTTGGTAATGAACAAGATGATGAAGAAATTGGGATGGTCAGAAACTCAGTCCAAACTAAAGCAACACTGGAAGAAGGAACAGGTGATGGAACAGGTTCATCCATCCCGGGAAACATGACAGGGGAATAGAACAAAATAATTTCCAAACTTCGTTGGAACCTGTACCTGAACCTGTTCCACAGCAACAAAGCAATGAAGGAACATGAGGGAGTAACTAGTTGTTTGTGAAACCATGTAGATATCTTTACAAAATCACTCAGTAGAGAGAATTTTGAAAGGAACAAGTTACTATTAGGGATGATTAAGATCACCTGATTGAACCAGTTCAGAATGAAAATACATGAAAAAAAATACGAAAAAAAAATTGGCTAGAAAAGTCTGAAACTGGTGTAAATAATCAGATTAACAATTGCTCAGTCTCATACTGTAAAACGTCTACTCTTACGCCATGTTTTGATATGACTCACTGATCACTAATGAAATTTTTTCTATCTTTGCAAAGTGAGGCTTGATCAAGAGGATTCTAAAATGATGAACCTGGTTCATCGTGTTGGTTCATCTAAAAGGCGAGGTATGTGTCTACACTCTGCACACTTTGAAATACTAATAACTAAATCATGAGCAGAACTTTTCCCAAACTCAAAATCTTTTCAAAACCTATGTAGTTGACTTTGAACCAGTTCCGTTTCAACAAGAATCCTCACTAAATTAAAATACCTAGATATAGGGAATCCTTAACAGTTAATTCAAATCTAAAAGTTCATTCAAGCCATCCCCTCCCTCACAAAACAATTCCCGAATTTTTGATGACTCAGGTAACATCTGTCCCAAACCTTTCTTCTAAGGTCACCTCTGATGTTGCTGAAAAACTTAGAAAACAGGTTCATACTGGTTGGGTCTGTGAAGGATGTGGAACTACTGGAGACGAGAAGAAGAGGTGGTAAAAACAAAATTAAAAAAGAAAAAGAGAGAGAGGGAGTAAGGAGTGAAGAGAGGTGAATAGGGCAAGAATTTGTGGAAATGGCTATCTGTGGTGCTGAGCCAGAAAAGGAGGAAGAAAGTAGCAAGAACGCAGGGGGAAGTGAATCAGGAGAAACCGCTGAAGGGTTAGTAAATTTAGGAAAGCACACAGATGAACCTGGTTCATCTACTGAGGAAACCCTGGCGGATCTGCTGAAAATGTTAGGCGATAATTACAATCCAAAGAAGAAAAGAACTCCTAAAGCTCAAACGTCTAGAACATCAACAGAAAGTAAGAAAAGAAAAGTTGCTGCTTCTGAGACTTCTAATATTTCTCTTCCAAGAGGAATAACTACAAGGAGCAAGGTAACGCAAAGTGAGGACGATTTGAAGAGAGATTTAGAAGAGAGTAAGAAGAAAAGAGTGGAAAAGTGAAATAAAAGGTTGTTGAGCTTATTGAGGCTATTGAAGTGGATGAGATGGAACTGGTCCATCAAAGTGAAAAAGTGGCAGAGGTAGAGGTTCATACCCCTTAGCTCAAGAAAGCCAAGACTTCCTCAAAGAAGTCTTCAATTGTTTCTAAGTCTGTTGAACCATCCATCTTGGCTAAATGAACCAGGTCTGCTGTTTTTCCAAGCCTTAATTTCCTAGCTTGCCTAGAACTTTCAGTGACCAGATTCAAAATTTTTGTTTGTTGCTCATGTTTTAACTATTTTTGTTTTATTTTGTGGATTGTGGCAGAATCGTATTCGCTCTATCAATGAAATCTGACGCTTTTTGCTCTAATTCAGTATCTTTATTTTTTGATAGTTTGAATTCTTAGTTGATTATTGATGATTAATCCATGATTGTATATGCAGTTGCCCAAATGGCCATGAGTAAGTGTTAAAAATATGGGATTCACACAATTGTTTTTGCAACTTTTCGATGATGCCAAAAGGGGGAAGATAGGTTGTGCTCTGAACATGTGATATTTACAACCTAATGAACCTGGTTCTTTGTGATAAATGATTAATACTCTTATATGTGTCAATGTTGGACTAAGCTAAAACAGGCCTGAAGCACAAAGTTTGTCATCATCAAAAAGGGTGAATTTGTTGGCCCAAGAAAGGAAATAATTTTGAAGATTGACAAAGGAACTCCGAGATGAACCAGGTCCATCATAGGTGACATAGACCAGCAGAGTTAAAGGCACATGAGATGCACATGCATGAGATAAATGTATTCTGGTAAAATTGAGATATCTTCTGATAGAAAAGATTGCAAAAACGAAATTGGAGAAGGACTCCTTATTCAATAAGAATAGAATCTAAGATAAGGAAGGATTTAGGAGTTGAGTTTGACTAGAACTCTTCCACCAAGGAAGAGTTGCATTAGGATTCTAGTTAATTCCTTATCTACTAACTCCTATAAATTGCAGATTGTTCTTATTGTATAGAGACGCACAAAAATAGAAATTTATCAAGAATTAAGAGCAAAATTCGTGAAGAAATTTTGCAACCAGTTCGAGCCAAATTGGAGAGTGCGAATCTGGAGCTACTTGAACCAGCTAGAAGAACCAGTTCCATCTGTTGTCTTTTAGTCTAGTTTATTTGTAGTAGGTGATTACAAATTGTACCTTTCAGCTTTATCTAGAAGCAATTGTAATAGGTACTGAGTGTTCAAGTTATAATTAACTTGAAGTTTGTCACAAATAGCTAGAGGCTAGCTTGCCACAAAGCGTTAGAGTTAATCCTTAGGTTTACAAAAGAATTTATTTTGTAAATGCTGTTTGGCTCACTGTTGTACTGAAGTGTTTGGAGAAAATCCTACTGAGTAGTAGGTCGTGGTTTTCACCTTTTGAGCCGGGTGTTTTTCACGTAAAAATCTTTGTGTTCTCTACTTTTCTGCATTTATTATTCCGCAACAGTACGAGTTGGAACACATAGAAGAACCAGGTCCTTCAATAACGATAACACTCAAAAATTGGACACCACACTAATCACCCCCCCCCCTCTTGTGTGGTATTGACGTATAAAACCTCAGGCACTCGCTCTTATTTCCGTAACACTCATATGTACCTTTAACTAGCCCGACTCCTATCTGAATCTTTCTCACATATTACAATGACACTATGCGAGGTTGAATTCACTATATTGGGTTTTACTAAGTTTATCTTGCACGATCTGCTGACTCGTCTGTAACCTCCTATGTAGCTATAACTAGGCTCTTCCTGAATTAACTACCAATTACTTGTTGTCCATTCTATTATTACCGGAAGGCAATATGAAATTCTCATGATGCTGATTATTATTATTATTTAATTACTCAGTTCTTAATTCATGTTTAGTTTATCTTGTTCCCCAGTCCATAATAATTTCTATTACTCTGGGGTCTAACTTTCTCTTCTGCTAATCACGTTAGAGTCGCGAAGTTATTTCTTGAAATGAGGGTGTCTGTATGGCCTATACTCTTTTGTTGTCTTAAGTCCCATCACCTCTCATCTCTTTCTTCATTTGATTATAGATTCTGTAACACTCTACCATTGCCATCCATGTGTCACATCTCACTCATAATACTTCATTATCCCTCTTCGTACTTCCCTGCTAATATTTCTATCTATCACTTTATTTTGAAAATTCGAAAAAAATATTCTTTTGCTTTTAGCTCCCCTTGCTCCATCCATTGGCTCTTCGAATTTCCCAAATATTCTTTCTCTACTAGTGATAGGAGCCACACTACGGTAATATTTACCCCTTCCAGGATTCCAGTGCACGTCTTTGTAGTACTCATATCTATCTGTACTATCTTAGAGTGCACCATCTAGGTGTCTCACAAGGAGATCTACTATCACATTTGCAATATCTTTCGGAGATGTCAATAAACGATAAACAATCCATTCGGTATTTTGGGTTATTCTAACCCTAGCCCCGGATCCTGATATCCCATCCTGTCTTAAACCATATCTGCTAGCTCCCATAGGGCATAATCGAGATCGGTGTGGTCAATTGTGCATACCTCTATTACTGTCGAAGGTAACTCAAAATGCTTATTTCTCTTTTCTGAGTTGTAGATAATGATCATCTTCACTAACTGGGTACTTCGTTCCCTTATTTACCTTTTTTCTTTTACTTGTTGAAACTTATATCTATCTTTTGAGTCTCTCATTGCTTTTCACCAAATTGGTGGATAGATATACTTTCCTTAAGGCTCATTATCAAGAAGCTTATACACACATGATCTATTGAAGACCTTACATTTACTCATCATAAGCATGATGCATAAAATCGAGTTTCCTCTGACTCAATTCTTCCACAGCTATACCTCTTACCAATTGTCTTTCTGGATTTAGGCATCGTCGTATTATGAATAATATAGTAGTTCGTAATTTGAATTCTTATAAGTGAGCTCTACCACACGATCTAGAGCAAGAAGAAAGAGTGATAGTCCTAAATGCCCTGTAGCCTCCTGCTTATAAGTGTGGTGTACAACACACCCATAAACAAGACTCTATTAGACATGGCTTGTTGACTCCCTAGGACGGAACTGCTTTGATACCACTTTGGTCACGCCCTAAACCTTGGGGGGGGGGGACCGGTACCCGGTGCCTCACCTAACCTTGTGTACCAACTTGCGACTAAGGAACTCTGAACATGTGATGTCATACTTTGTCCATGGGCCACATTGAAAGACAACTGCGAATGCTGACTAAATATCAATATAAAGCTGGTCCGACAAGGCCGCCATAACTACTACAGCTGGCAAACCAACAAAATATACATAAAAGGCCTACCAACCCAACATACTGCACTAACTGACAGGATATGTCTACAAGCCTCTACTGGCGGATATACTGTGATTGGAACAGCTCCCCGACCTACTCATACCATATATACATATATACACAAGATGTACATAAATCTCTAGATCCGGTAACTCCGAAAGGCATGGAGCTTACTGATCAAGCTGAATTCAGGCAACACTTAATGAGGAGGTCTACCCGTCTGTCTGTCTGAACCTGCACGCATGAAATGCAGTGCCCCCTGAAAAAGGGACGTCAATATGAAATAATGCACCGAGTATGTAAAGCAATATACTGAAAGCTGTAACTGAACTGATGATATAATAAGTGAAAGCAACTGAAAATCAAAGATAATCTGAAGATATGCTTACCTGCTGATACTGACTCAACTCTCTCAATATAGTAAGTAAAATAGTTGTCCGGCCCCATAAGGCTTGGTATAGATATATGTAACTGCTCTGCCATAGTAGGCTCGCTCATAGGTGCTCGGCCACAGTAAGCTCGGTATATAACTTACCATCTGATCAGAGGTTGCCCAATAGGAGCCTGCCCATCGATTATAGCTCGATGGTAATGAAAATACTGTAATATTGTATATATATATACTCTCTGCTCTCTTGACTGGAAGAAGGAAATACTCAATTGAATGTTGTACTTACAAGACTAGGAAAAATATACGTAAATTCTGGGATATGAATTTTTCTTTATGCTTTGTTATCAAACTCGTGTAATTACGAGATCATGCAAAAATGAAGGAAGAGCTTAGCCTTAACATACCTGATTCGATTCTCTTGAGAAAGATTACACCGTACTCCCTTAATATGGCAAAATCTCACGTTAATTGAATTGTTTAAGGCTTGGGCGTTGATTATATGATATAATATGCAAATGCATAGTAGAGGAATAATCTAACGTTACTTTGTTGTAAGAAGTCTTGCTGAATTCTTTCTTAAGATTGTAGGGAATGATTTTGATCTTTGTTGTAAGAAGGCTTGCTGAGTTCTTTCTTAAGATT
Organism: Nicotiana knightiana; assembly: GCA_005239525.1. Classification (NCBI taxonomy): domain Eukaryota; kingdom Viridiplantae; phylum Streptophyta; class Magnoliopsida; order Solanales; family Solanaceae; genus Nicotiana; species Nicotiana knightiana. Next base: position 104,988 of record ML392799.1, read on the forward strand.
GTAGGGAATAGTTTTGATTTTTTTGAGATATTATTCATAACTCTAGGTGGCCCCACATAGCAAGCTTAGTGTCACTTAAGGTATGACACATTTCCATCTTCATGAATAGTCATTAGAGATTTTAGGAGGGCTTGCCACGTTTGGGGGGGGGGGGGGGGGGGGGGGGGTTTAAGTCTTATCCTAAGTTTATTTTATTAATTAATTACCCACTAATTTTAATTAACTTGTTATTTCTCCCATTAACAAATAATCAATCAATTACCATATAATTAAGAATTATCTCAACTTACTTAAAATACTACTCACTTTTAATACACTTGATACATCATACCATCACGGTCATGTGGTACCTTGTATGACACTAGTCCATAAATACCGAGTATTATAGCTCGGGCCTTTACGAATTTGCTCATTACTTGTTTGAAATAGCATAATGCTTATAATCTCAAAATAATCTCATTCCCGAACTTCCATTAATTTATGTATGGCGTAATTTCACGTACGAAATATGGGGTGTAACATTGGTACAACGTATATGTGAGGTGACGAGTACTTATGCCTTGTTGTTGGGTCAAAACATGCGGTGAAACTTATTTTCTTGCAATTTATTTCTTTATTTGACTATGATATCCATGCTTAGTCTAGTTAATTATTAAATTGTTCGTTCTTTACGCATTTGTGAGCTATTTGAGCAATTTGAATATTGTTTTCCCGAAGTTTAGAATGGTATTGTGGAAACATTGTTGATGTGAGGCTTGTTCTTGCTTATTCTGTCTCCCTTGTTGTTTATGTTCACTGTTATATGGTAAGGGAGAGTGTTAAAAGCACGAAGGGTGATGTTGTGCCGTATCTATTGATTATGATGAAGGTGAGAGTAAAAGCACGAAGGGTGATGCCGTAAAGTTATTATTGTTTCACAGTGAGGTTGAGAGTAAAAGCATGAAGGGTGATGTCGTGTCGATATTGTTGTTTCACAATGAGGTTGAGAGTAAAAGCACGAAGGGTGATGCTGTGCCAATATTCTTGTCTCATAGTGAGGTTGAGAGTAAAAGCACGAAGGGTGATGCTGTGCAGTTTTCTTCGTTATGATTTATTCATCTTGCTGGTTAAAGGCTTATTGACTGTTTCTTGTTATCATTCCCTGTAGTATTTATCGTACCTTGTACCCCCTTTTTCGCATGTCCCCTCCCAAAATCACATAATTAGATTTTACTTGTTATTGTGTTGTACGTATATTGTTATATGCACAGGTTTATTTCTACGTGGTGTCTTGTCATAGCCTCGTCACTACCTCGTCGAGGTTAGACTCGACACTTACGGAGTACATTGGGTCAGTTGTACTCATACTATAGTCTGCACTTCTTGTGCAGACTTTGGTATTGGTCGTAACTGTCCGTGAAGCGTTTCAGTTTGGATTTGCTTTTGGAGACTCGAGGTAGTTCTGCTGGCGTCCGCAGACCTTGAAGTCCCCTTCCATTTCCCCTAGTTTACTGTTCTTTTCATTCAAGATAGTTGTATTTATTTCAAACCTTCTTTGTAGAAACTTTAGAAGCTCGTGAATTATGACTCCAGATCCGGGCTATACTTAATTGTTTAAGTAGAAACTTTCAAGATATGTTTATGTTATTGCGTACTCAATATAAATTTTCAGTTTGGCTTAATTTTTTCAACTTATTATAATGGATTAAAAATTAGCTTAAGTTCCTCTAACGTTGGCTTTCCTAGCAAGTGAAATGTTCGGTTCCATCACGGTTCCGAAGGTGGGAATTCTGGGTCGTGACAAGTTGGTATCAGAGCACTAGGTTACATAGTCTCACGAGTCACGAGCAAACTTACTAGAGTCTGGAGGATCGGTACAGAGACGTCTGTACTTATCTTCCAGAGGCTATGAAGTTTAGGAACAAATTTTGCTTCTATTCTTCTTTGTCGTGCGATTTTATTCTATCATTGTTGATTAAACACTTATATTCTTGTCCTTCTGCATATAGCGAGAACACGTGCTACGTCTTCAACTAGACAGTAGTCGGAGCCCCAGTGGCAGCTCCTACGAAGGGCAAAGGTCGAGGCCGAGGCTGTGCCAGAGGCCGAGGCAGAGGTAGAGCTCAGCCTAAAGCTTGAGCACCAACACCAACAGTGAGGCCTTAGGTGGATTTTGATGAGAAGGTTCCAGCTCAGACTCTACCTGTTGTACCAACTCAGGTCCCGGAGGGGTTCATCGCCACCCCAGTGCTTCATGATGCTCTAGTTCGTTTGGTGGGCCTTATGGAGAGTGTGGCCCAGGCTGGTAAATTTCCTATGGCACTAGCCGTCTCTCAGGCTATGGGAGGAGCACATACTCTCGCTAATCACACTCTGGAGTAGATGGCTCCCTAGTATTAGACTCAAGCAGCCCCGCCAGTTGGGGTAGTTCAGCCAGTTGTTGCGGCACAGGCCGATGATGGAACCTCCATGTCTTCAGGGGCTTTATAGAGATTGGAAAAGTTTACTAAGATCTTTCCAGTTCACTTCAGTGGTGCACCTTCAGAGGACCCCTACGATTATCTTGACAGCTGCTATAAAGTGCTACGGAACATGGGTGTAGTGGAGACCAATAGGGTCAATCTTGATGTATTTCAGATAACAGGTTTTGCCAAGAAATGGTGGAGGGATTATGTGTTGACCAGACCAGCTGGGTCGCCTGCTCTTACTTGGGACCGGCTCTCTCAGCTATTCCTAGAGAATTTCCTCCTTATCATATTGAGAGAGGATTATCGTCGACAGTTCAAGCGTCTCTAGCAGGCAGTATGACAGTTACTCAGTACGAGACCTATTTTGTGGATCTAGTCCGTCATGCTCTACTTTTGCTTCCTACTGAGAGGGAGAGGGAGAAGAGGTTTATAGATGAACTCTCTTACCCCATCAGGTTTCAGATGGCCAAGGAGACTGGGGGTGAGATATCTTTTCACACGGCTGCCAATGTCGCCCGACGGATCGAGGTGGTTCTTGTACAGGAGAAAAGGCAGGGGTTTGATAAGAGACCTCATCATTCCAGTGGGTTTAGTGGCGCCTCGTCCGAAGGCAGTGGTACTTTTGGTAGAGGCTATCCTCCCAGGCCATTTTATTTAGAACTCCAGGAATCTCACCGTGCTTTAGTGGTCGCGGTCCTCATATGTCTCATCCTGATCAGCTAGCCTAAAGTGCACCACCAGCTCCTATTAGTGCACCTCCGCTCTAGAGTTTTTAGGGTGGTTACTCAGGTCGACAAGGTCAGTTTAAGAGTCAAATGCCACAACATCCGGGGTCCTGTTATACTTGTGGTGACCTGAGGCACATTGCTAGGTTTTGCCCTCAGGCACCTAGCAGCTCACAGCAGCAGGGTTCTCATGCCATGGTTCCAACACTAGTTGCTACACTGCCTGCTCAGCCAGCCAAAGGCAGGGGTCAGACAGCCAGAGGTAGAGGTCAGGCTGTTAGAGGTGGAGGTCATGTCGTTAGAGGTGGAGGCCAGCTAGTTAGAGGTCGTCCCAGGGACGTGGTTTAGAGTGGTGGGGCCCAGCCCCGATGTTATGCTTTCCCAGCCAGGCTTGAGGCTGAGTCATCTGACGCTATTATCACATGTATTGTTTCAGTTTTCCATAGGGATGTTTCCATTCTATTTGATCCGGGAACTACTTATTCCTATGTGTCATCTTATTTTGCTCTGTATCTGGTTGTCTCGTGATTATTTGAGTTCTCTTGCGTATGTGTCCACACCTGTGGGAGATTCTATTATTTTAGATAGTTCCTATCATTCGTGTGTGGTCACCAATGGGACTCTCGAGACTAGCGTAGATCTTCTACTTCCCGATATGGTTGATTTTGATGTCATCTTGGGCATGGATTGGCTGTCACCTTGTCATGCTATATTGGATTCCACGCCAAGACGATGACCTTAGACTTATCAGGGTTGCCTCGATTAGAGTGGAGGGGGATTTCTTGCCATTCTATCAACAGGGTTATGTCTTATGTGAAGACTCGACGTATGGTCGAGAAGAGGTGTCTAGCTTATTTGTCTTATGTCCACGATTCTAGTGCGGAGGTTCCTTCCATGGATTCAGTACCAGTTGTTCGTGAGTTTCCATAGGTGTTTCTTGCAGATCTGTCGGGGATGCCACCCGACAGAAATATTGACTTCTGCATTGATTTGGCTCCAGGCACTCAACCTATCCCTATTCCTCCAAATCTATGGCCCCTCCAAAGTTTAAATAATTGAAGGAATAGTTGCAAGATTTGCTTGATAAGGGCTTCATTAGACCTAGTGTCTCGCCCTGGGGTGCGCCTGTGTTGTTTGTGAAGAAGAATGATGGATCGATGAGGATGTGCATAGATTAACGGTAGTTAAACAAAGTCACCATCAGGAACAAGTATCCATTGCCGAGGATTGATGACTTATTTGATCAGCTTCAGGGTGCCAAGGTGTATTCAAAGATTGATTTGAGGTCTGGCTACCATCAGTTGAGGATTAGAGCATCTGATGTCCCTAAGACAGCTTTTCGAACTTGGTACGGGCATTATGAGTTTCTAGTGATGTCCATTGGGTTGACAAATGCCCCAGCATCATTTATGGATTTGATGAACTGAGTGTTCAAGCCCTATTTGGATTCCTTTGTGATTGTGTTCATTGATGATATCTTGATCTACTCCCGTTGTAGAGAGGAACACGAACAACATCTTCGGATTGTACTTCAGACTGTGAGAGACAACCAGTTATATAAGTTTTCAAAGTGCGAGTTTTGGTTGGATTCAGTTACTTTCTTGGGGAACGTCATATCGGTAGAGGGCATTCAAGTGGATCCTAATAAGAGAGGAAGTTCAGAATTGGACTAGACCCACTTCAGCCATGGAGATACGAAGTTTCTTGGGTTTGGCGGGTTATTACCTTCGGTTTGTGGATGGCTTCTCATCATTAGTAGCCCCATTGACTAGGTTGACCTAGAAAGGTGCCCCGTTCAGATGGTCGGACAAGTGTGAGGCGAGCTTTCAGAAGCTCAAGATTGTTTTGACTACAACTCCAGTGTTGGTGTTGCCCATAGGTTTGAGATCTTATACGGTATATTGTGATGCATCTCGTGTTGGGCTCGGTGCAGTATTGATGCAGGATGGCAGGGTGATTGCATATGCATCACGGAAGTTGAAGGTTCATGAGAAGAATTACCATGTTCATGACTTAGAGTTGGCAGCCATTGTTCATGCGCTAAAGATTTGGAGGCACTATCTTTACGGCGTCTCGTGTGATGTTTTCACGAATCATCGGAGCCTTCAGTATTTGTTCAAGAAAAAGGATCTCAATTGAGGAAGAAGAGGTGGTTGGATCTATTGAAAGACTATGATATCACCATCTTGTATCATCACGGGAAGGCCAATGTGGTGGCCGATGCCTTGAGTAGAAAGGCAGCGAGTATGGGCAGTCTTGCATAAATTCCAGCCGGTGAGAGACCGCTTGCATGAGATGTTCAGACTTTGTCCAATCAGTTCGTGAGGTTGGATATTTAAGAGCCCAGTCGTGTTCTAGCTTGTACAGTCGCTCGGTCTTCCTTGTTTGAGCGCATCAGGGAGCGGCAGTATGATGACCCTCATTTGCTTGTCCTTAGATACACGATGTGCCACGGTGGTGCCAATGAGGTTACTGTTGGAGATGATAGAGTTTTGAGGATGCAGGGTCGTATTTGTTTATCCAATGTAGATGGACTTCGGGAGTTGATTCTTGATGAGGCCCACAGTTCCCGATATTTTATTCATCCGAGTGCTACTAAGATATATCAGGAATTGAGGCAGCATTATTGGTGGAGGAGGATGAATAAGGATATAGTTTCATATGTAGCTCGGTGTCTAAATTGTCAGCAAGTAAAGTATGAGCATCAGAGACCTGGTGGTTTGCTTCAGAAGATAGAGATTCCTAAATGGAAGTGGAGCGTATCACTATAGATTTTGTTGTTGGACTCGCAAGGACTCAAAGGAAGTTTGACGCGGTATGGGTTATTGTGGACATGCTGACCAAGTCAGCGCATTTCATTCCTGTGACAGTTACCTATTCTTCAGAGCGGTTAGCTAAGATCTACATCCGCGAGATCGTCCGTCTTCACGGTGTGCCCGTGTTTATCATTTCTGATCGAGGTAAGCAGTTCACCATAAACTTTTGGAGAGTAGTACATCGTGAGTTGGGCACGCAGGTTGAGTTGAGCACAGTGTTTCATCCTCAGACGGACAGACAGTCCGAGCGCACTATTCAGATTTTGGAGGATATGCTCCATGCTTGTATTATAGACTTCAGAGGTTCGTGGGATCAAATCTTTCCACTTGCGGAGACTTCCTACAACAAAAAATACCAGTCGAGCATTCAGATGGCTCCCTATGGGGCATTATACGGGAGGCGTTGCCGATCGCCAATTGGATGGTTCGAGCTAGGGGAGGCTCGGTTGCTAGGTACAGATTTGGTACAGGATGCCTTGGATAAGGTTAAGATTATTCAGGATTGACTTCGCACAGCTCAGTCCAGGCAGAAGAGTTATGATGATCGTCGAGTTTGTGATGTTGCTTCGAGTTTCACCCATGAACAGTGTGATGAGGTTGGGAAAGAAGGGCAAGTTGAGCCTTAGGTACATCTGACCCTTTGAGATTCTGGCGAGAGTGGGCGAGGTGGCTTACAAGCTCGCATTGCCACCTAGTTTATCAGCAGTTCATCTGGTGTTCCATGTGTCCATGCTCCGGAAGTATCACGGCGATCTGTCCCATGTGCTAGATTTCAGCTCAGTCCAATTGGACAAGGATTTGACTTACCAGGAGGAGCCGGTGGCAATTCTAGCCCGACATGTTTGGCAGTTGAGGTCTTAGAGTTATCCTTCAGTTCGAGTGCAGTGGAGAAGTCAACCGGTTGAGGCAGCTACTTGGGAGTCAGAGTCAGATATGCGGAGTAGATATCCACACCTTTTCACAATCCGAGGTACTTTTCTATGTCCGTTCGAGGACGAACAATTATTTTAGAGGTGGAGATTGTGATGCCCCGATAGATCATCTAGAGTTTTAGAACCTAATTCTGTGTTTCGAAGCCTCTAATGGCTTCTTTAATCCTTCATCGATTTGCATGCGCAATCTGGGTATTTTTCTGGAAGACTTTTATGTTAAAAACTGTTAAAATATAAAATTTTTCCTTAAAAATTTATTTGAGTTGACTTCGGTCAACGTTTTGAGAAAACGGACCCGAATCTGTGTTTTGACGGTCCTGATGGGTCAATATCGTGATTTGGGACGTGGGCGTATGCCCGGAATCGAATTCGGAGGTCCCTAAGTCGAGCTATTGATTTTTGTTGAAAATTGAAAGTTTAAAGGTTTAATGATTTTAAAGAATTGACCGATATTTGAATTTGTTGATACTGAATCCGTATTTTGGTTCTGAAATCCGGTATAGGTTCATTTCTATATTTATGACTTATTTGTCAAATTTGATGAGAAACGGAGTTGGTTTGACATGATTCGGACGTCCGGTTGTGAAAATAGAAATTTTAAAGTTTCTTGAAAACTTCATTTGATTTTGGTGTCTGATTCGTAGTTCTAGGCGTTATTTTGGTATTTTGATCGCGCAAGCAAGATTGTATGAGGTTTCTGGACTAATGTGCATATTTGTTTTGGATCCCCGAGGGCTCGGGTGAGTTTTGGATATCCTACGGATCTTTTAAACTTTCAAAAATCTGGGGGGGGGGGGGGGGGGGTTTAAGCTTTAGTTTTTATCTAGTGTTGTTCTTCGCGATCGCGTAGCCTCTCTCGCGATCGCGAAGGGGAATCTGGGCTGGGGTGGTTTTCTTTTATGCAAACCCGAGGCTGAGGACACGAATGCGAAGCAGTGGTGAGATCACCCTTCACGAACGCGTGCAGCTCTACGCGAACGCGATGAGTAAGGGAGTATGGGATTGTTCTACACGAACGCCAGCCCAAGATCGCGAACACGATGGGCAGGGGGGGAATTGTTTTTACTTATCGTAATAGATTAAAAATTGGCTTAAGGTCCTCTAACGTTGGTTTGCTTAACAAGTGAAATGTTAGGCGCCATCACAGTCTCGAAGGTGGAAATTCCGGGTCGTGACACTCGGGATCCAAACCGAACATGCACACAAGTGTAATAACATCATACAAACTTGCTCGCTACATCAAATCATCAAAATGATATCAAATAACACAAATGGATCCTCAAAACTCAAAGTATCAACTTGAAAATTAATTCTTACAATTTTTCGCATAATGCGCCAAAATGCACTTGGGTCATCCCGGACCCCAACCAAACGTGCGTACGAGTCAAAAAACATCATTCGTACCTACCGGAATCATCAAATTACGGATTCGAGGTCGTTTACTAAAAATGTTAACCATGGTCAACCCAACCCTCATTTTAAGTTAAAAATCACATTTTTATCAAAATTTTGCGTAAAAGCTTTCCGAAAAACGATGCGGATCACGCACGCAAATCGATAAACATCAAATGAAGCTATGGGAGATCTCGGAGCACAGAAATAACAGCTAGCACTCAAAACGACCTATTTGGGTCACATATCGCTAAAGATTTTAACAGTCATGCACTTAAAAAGAAGAAAAAAAATGTCGAACAAAACCAAGTAATGCTGCTGTATATATTAGTATTAACAAAATAGACTTGCCATATCCTTTCCTCACTCAGGTTATAATTTTAACAAAGTTGCAGAGTTAAAGATAGAAGAACGTCGAATTAGCAATTTGAGCCCGTATAGATTACACAGAAAACACATTAACGGTAAAATGTAAGACAACCTAGAACGTTGCATAATACATATAGTTTCGTTGTTATCAAACATTAAAGTAGTACATATATACTACACATAATCGATTGCCATAATGGTGCTTAAATTCATAGGTGTGATGTACTTGTCAGAACCAGAATAAATTGTTTTAACAATGATCTTATTCGCCTTTTCTGATGGATGGAAAGGATCCCAAAACGCATATTCTTCTCTGTTGGGGCATAGATTTGATGCAGCTGTGCATAGTCCAATTCCATTGTAAGGCCCTTGTCCACAACATGCTATCTTTGATGTAACAAAACCTGTCCAGCGTATAATTTATCCATATATACTTTGTTGATTAGTCAATTAATTACTAAATATATTATTTTAATATGTTTTGATTTATATGAAGGATAACTGTAAAAAATCTTTTAACTTCTATAGTAGTATATATTGATAGTGCAATTTTTTTCTTTTTACACTATCAAGTAATTACCTAAAAGATAATTACAGTTAATCATCTTTAAAATTGAAATTAGCAACCTAAAAACTAAGCCAGATTACCTCTTACAAAATGTTTATAATGCACTGATATTGTTATACTTCTTTGCCTTACCAATATATTTAAGGATTTAAGTTATATATATACACTAACAATATAATTTTTTAACATCTTTAGGGTTAACCTCTAGTGACACGTTAGTTACTATTTTTATGTCGTTACCAATATTTGACTTTATTGTTTAAATATTTTTACACTAGATGCAGAAAAACAAAAACAAAAAAACATATATAAAAAGCATACCGAAGGCTTTGGGATTGTTGATGAAGTCGTTCTGCATTTCCATGGCATTAACAGCAACAAAGATATCAGAGCCAAGTTCTTGATTGAGACGTTTAATCATTTGGACAAGGAGTGGGTTGAAAGCTGCTGCGGCTTGCTGAGGTTCCTTTGCACATTCCCCATTTGAGCTCCTCATTGCTAGCTCAGCTGGGACACAACCCAATGGTCCAGTTCCTGTCACTAGCACTCTTCGAGCTCCCAAATCATGTAGTCTCTGCACATAATTATTGAATGATTCTAGTTGCTCCACAATTTCTTCTTCATTATCAAGAAGAAGAAAGTTTTTCCTCTCCCCTTTTTGGCTTAGAGAACGAGTTCAAAATGACTATATGTGTCTAATGGTGGATATTTTGAGTTTAAGTTTTATGCATAGATAATGGACAATTTTTTTTATGCCATCAAGTTAGGTTATCTGAATATAAGTAATATACACCATCAAGGTAAATAATTTCTTATACTATCAAGTTATTCAAAGGAAATCGACAGGTACATCTTAAGAGATGTGAAATTTATAATTTTGAAAATAAGACGAGTAGTTATCTGCTATGAAATTTATAATTTTAAAAATAAGACGAGTAGTTACCTGCTACAACATAAAGGTGACATGATATCCTAAAAATTAATCAATGTATATTAGAGTTTTTGGCCAATATTATTCCTTATTTTTGAGGGTAAGTCTATTTTGGTCCCTTAAATATAAACCTGAGCATATTTAGTCCTTTAAGTATGCTAAAGTGGAGCACCTTTAGTCTCACTGACACAATTTGTGTTAAAAAACTAACGGTGTTACCCAACCCTGATTCATGAAGTATATCTTCTGCTCTGAAGCAAAATGTTTCCTCTCTTTTTATTAGATAACATAAATTATTACTTTAATTCCTCATTATTAGATAATGGCTTCTAAAATTTTGACCTTGAAAATATCCCTTGTATAGCTGTTGTAAAAATAACAGACGAAAAATGTATAAAATTTGTATATTTTGTATACACACACACACACACATTTTGTATGTTAATATACAAAAATTATATACATTTTATATATTTTTTCCGCTACCAAATGTAAATAGTTTCTCGCACTGGCTAAAAGTGATACAACCTCATTATTCGTTTCCTTCAATAATATGCCTAGAAGTGTTCATGGCATCTCTATTTTTTTTTTTCAAGTTTTAACTTTTCTTTTTAGAAAAATCAACTGAAATTTTTAAAGGTATATATACAAAAAAATATATAAATTTTATACATTTTTTCGGCTATTATTTTTACAACAGCTATACAATGTCCATTTCTCATTAAAAACTGGCACATAAGAGGATATTTTGAAGGTCAAAATTTCAGAAGACACTATTTAAAAATGAAAAATTAAAGCGATAATTTGCGTTATCCAATAAAAGGAGAGAAAACGCTTTGCTTCGGAGCAGAAGAATTGCTTCATGAATCAGAGTTGGGTAAAATCAGTAGTTTTTGAACATGTTGTATCAACTAAAGGTGCTCCACTTTAGCATACTTAAGGGACTAAATCTGTTAAGGATTATACTTGAAGTATCAAAATAGACCTATCCTCAAAGATAAGGGACAATACTTGTTCAAAATTCGTGTATATTACTTAAACTCTTATGCAATAATAGTTTGGTAATTGTTTATAACAAACATGATATGATAACATGGAAAATAGAGTAGAGCAACCAGTTATAGCACGTTAAATTCTCTATACTCCTAGTGTATATAATTTGAACTCTGATATTTTTAGGTAAAAAAAAAAGAGGAAAGAAGTCTAGTTCGTTACTCAATCTTTTACGTTACAGAAGAGTAAAAGACAGATCCTTGGTAAAAAGCTGAAATGGAAGGTAGTCAAGATAGACTTAAACTTGCGAAAACAATTAAATATTGTAAAAAGATGCCCAATAACTGGCATTTGGCACTGATTCTTGTCTTATTAATTAAGTAGTAATTAACTGATTACCGTCAAGATCTTGCGGTACTCTGTGACAAGGTAACGAGAGTAATCCTGAATGTTGTATTGAATACGTCTGGCAGAAACTGGTGTGAGGAAGTAGTTGTTGACATAGTCATTGCCACCCATAGTCATGAGGATAAGCGCATTATTCACTAGCCTCTGAGTTTGTTCTGCTCCTATTAGAGCACTCACCCGCTGCTGGTACTGTTGAAACAACTCTAGTTGCCTCGGCACTCTTATTATATTCGCCTATTATATATATTAGCAAACCCTATTTAGAGTTACTTTAACCATATTAAGAGCAAATACAAATTAACTAAACACGATAATTAACCAATAAAAGTGTGTCAACCATATTAAAATTGGGGGGAGTGATCTCTCTCATGTTGCCCTCTTCAATATCAAATTACTTCACGGGGGAAAACGGTAGGAAACACTCCGTTAATTACGGGAAGAAATATCTATCTTGATCAGTCTTTAAAGAATTTAACTTCTATATAAAATATTCTTTACATAATTCGATAATCTAAAAATAACTATAATAAAATAAAGCAGACAACTGAGTATAACATTTTCCTCTGGCCGTGTACATTAGTTAAATTTGCTTTTAAAACGGTATAACCACTTTCCCGTTTATTGATCCCAAGGCTCCCCTTAACTTATGATAGAGAGTATCAATTCTGCTATGCTCTTAATGAGTTTTCCCTCAAAAGCCAAAAAGGACTTGAAAAATAACATGCACAATATTTGGACTTACAAACTGAATCCCAGTATCGTTAAGAATTCCGATTCCAGCAGAAGCAAAATTTGCTCCCACCAGCAACTTATCTCCCGTAAGCGCAGGGTCCAAGTACGGCAATGTTGGCTCAGTACCAAGCTGTTGGCCTATCCGTTCACATTTCCATGATAATAACAAAATAGTAAACGATTTAGAGTCTCTCTTGGGTAAGCTGATCCTAAATAACTGATAAGCTTTTAAATATTGAAAGTAACTTATGTGTTTGTATCAAGTGTTGAGACTGATAATAAGTAATTGATATTTTGGTAAAAAAGTACTGATCTGACTAAAGTATCTTTAAATTTTTTAAGAAAAATTATAAATCTTTATAAAGAAAAGGAAAAAAGAAGTATATGGAGTGAAGAGGATAAGTAAATATTTACCGAGAATAAATTGTAAAAGATTTGCAACAACAAACAACAATAACAACCCAGTGGAATCTCACAAGTGGAGTCTGGGGAAGATAGTGTGTACACAGACTTTACTTTTACTCCTTCGGAGTAAAGAGACTGTTTCTGATAAATCTTCAGCTCAAGAAGATGAAAAGAGATAGTGGAGCAATAATAGCAAAGGAAACAAGAAAAATAACACAAGCAACATAATAAGTAGAAAATAGAAAGAAAAGCAATAACAATAAGCAGTAACAATGGTGTAAAAGACTTGGTGAAACCAAAAATGTTTATTAGCTGAAAAATCATAAATTAGTTGGGTTGACCAATGGGTTAATTTGACTGAATTCAGTTTATAAACACTTGGATTATAGCATTGTGTTTATCAAACCCGTAAATAAGACAAAATACGGTTATAAACTAAATTGACCAGGTTATAAACTTAGCAAAATATCCTCTTGGTTACTGTGACACAGACAAATTAAAGAAAGAAATGAAGTATGAGACTCACTTATAAGATCAGGAATGTTCAAGCCATTGGAAAAACGGCCAGTAGGACGGTGAGTGGGATAATCAACTCCATAAGGTGGAGAATCAGCTCGTGCAGAAGTTGCCAAGTAGTTATTGTTGCCATTGTCAACAAGAGAGTCACCAAACACAAAGAAAGCACGAGGAGCACCCTCAGTGTATGTTACAAAATTTGCCGTAACCATGGCTAGGAAAATTGGCATGGTGGTAGCAAAACCTAAATTAGCCATTGGGAACTACTACTTGAAAAAGTAAGTGTGTGTGTGTGTGTTTGTGAAATGCTTAGTGCAAATGAGGGGAGTACTGAGGCATTAATTTATACAGGAGGGATATTGGATTTTTATTCGTAGTTGGTTGAAGCATAATAAATAAGCAGCTTTTCAAAACCAACTGCTTTTACAACTTTCTTTGGAGTAACTTCACGTCTTACCATGTCATTGACAATTGAATCTATAGTGCAAGTCCACCTTGCAGGTGACTGATAAATACAATCTCCATCATGGCTCGTACGTAAAATAACTTTTGCAGTTGCTATGTTAAGACTATCATTTCTCTAGTTTAACTTCGGTGCGACAATGTATAACTTTCTTATATAACATAAGGTTAAAATGAGAGAAAATGTCGACTTGACTCTAACACTGAACTCAATTTCTGTTTATAATTACTATACTAGTGTATAAAGGAAGAAAGGTTTCAGATGTTAATTCTAATACATTGGATCCCCTTATGCAGAACGTGCTTCAAATAAACTATGCATTCATCCATTATATTCCCCACACAACCGGAAACCAAACGTTGTATCACTAATACTTATGTCATTTTATTATACGGAAATTCATATATTATTTCCAGCTAAAACGTGAAACAAGAATACTTGTAACAATACGAGTATAAGAGTATCTAAATATAGAAATGCTTTTAGAATAGGAATTTTACATTCCTATGCCCTTTAGGAAACTATATTACAATTAATGTTTAAGGTTTGATATAATTACATTTAGTATACCTAATTATCAATTATATATCATTAGTGGTTTTTAAGGGTATTAATTACACTCCTAATTTAATGGTACAGTATATTCCTTCTAATCTCTCTCCCCCACGTTTCTCTCTCCAATTCTCGCACCTTCACCCACGTTCCCTCCCACACCCACGATTTCTGTATCAAAATCCCATTATTTCTTCCATAGCCAAGGCACTGTCGGCACCTCTGCAATCTTGTCCCAATATTTTTGTGCCCGGGGAAGATGAGCACAAGCCTGGTCGATTTGATGGTTATGATTTCGGGTTCCTTCACATTAAGGTTTATCTCCCAGAGTTTGATTCTCAATATGTTCTGAGCTCGAACATATCTTTTTATCTTTTTCTTTTGATGCTTCAATTGTTGGCAAAAGTCAATTTTCTTATACAGTCCATGGGAGGATTTTGCTTAGGAAGATCTATCCCTTCATCATGTTTTTTTGGATTCCATATTTAGCATAGCAGTTTCGTAAGGAGTAACAAGAGCATATAGGAGAATCACAGAATTGTAGCATAATTGGGATTTTCGACATAATTGCGTTTTTTGCAGAAGATTTGTAGAAGTTTTAGTCGTTTTTCATTTGTGAAAACAAAAACAAAGCATCTACAATCAGAATACAAATAATCTATAATTTATCTACAAAATATCTACAAACTGGGTACATTTAATTTTAATATCCCAATTCCCATTCGATTGTAGCATAATCAGAATTTTCGACATAATTGCGTTTTTTGCAGAAGATTTGTAGAAGTTTTAGTCGTTTTTGATTTGTGAAAACATAAAATAAAGCATCTACAATCAGAATACAAATAATCTACAAAATATCTACAAACTTGGTAAATTGAATTTTAATATTCCCAATTTCCATTCAATTGTAGCATAATTGAGATTTTCGACATAATTGCATTTTTTGCAGAAGATTTGTAGAAGTTTTAGTCGTTTTTCATTTGTGAAAACAGAAAACAAAGCATCTACAATCAAAAATACAAATAATCTACAATTTATCTACAAAATATCTACAAACTGGGTACATTGAATTTTAATATCCCAATTCCCATTCAATTGTAGCATAATTGGGATTTTCGACATAATTGCGTTTTTTGCAGAAGATTTGTAGAAGTTTTAGTCGTTTTTGATTTGTGAAAACAGAAAACAAAGCATCTACAATCAGAATACAAATAATCTACAATTTATCTACAAAATATCTACAAACTGGGTACATTGAATTTTAATATCCCAATTCCCATTCAATTGTAGCATAATTGGGATTTTCGACATAATTGTGTTTTTTGCAGAAGATTTGTAAAAGTTTTAGTCGTTTTTGATTTGTGAAAACAGAAAACAAAGCATCTACAATTAGAATACAAATAATCTATAATTTATCTACAAAATATCTACAAACTGGGTACATTGAATTTTAATATCCCAATTCCCATTCAATTGTAGCATAATTGGGATTTTCGACATAATTGCGTTTTTTGCAGAAGATTTGTAAAAGTTTTAGTCGTTTTTGATTTGTGAAAACAGAAAACAAAGCATCTACAATCAGAATACAAATAATCTACAATTTATCTACAAAATATCTACAAATTGGGTACATATTTGGACTCGACATGCTTCCCCTGAAATGTATGTTTCACATTTTAGATACATATTTTTGTCCAAAACAGTACTAAATCATCCACCTTTTTCTTACTAACACGCATCTGCAATATTGTTACGTTAGACGTAAGTGTTGACATCCTAGAACAACTTGTATATTTTTAATTCTTTCAGTTGAGTTCCAAGTAATTAAATATTTTAAAAAGATGAGATCGAATCCATTAAAACCAGATAATTAATTAAGGAATTCCCAAATTAGCGCGCCTAAATAAGGAAGCTTACAACTACAATGATTTCTTATTTAATAAAATATCTGAAAGAATCTTTAATTCCCCAATATTTGCGCGCCTAATTAAGGAAGCCTACAGCTACAATGATTTCTTATTTAATGAATTATCTATTTTTTGTAGAAATACTATTAACATAACGGGTAATATACAAACTATAAACATATTTAGTAATATAGTTTCCTATATAGTATAAGAACAAAAGTTTCCCTTTAAAATAACCAATCTCCACATAACATTCCTTGCATTATTATTCACTACATAAATATCCACACGTTATTACTATATTACATTTTCCACGTTAATATTATTATTTGTCGTATAAACAGATAAACAATTCTTGTTTCATAATCCCTGCATAATTAAATCGTAAACCAAGTGAGCTAGCTTTCCCTTCCTTGGAGAAACTTTGGCATACTTTGAGGGCACTTCCATTTCCCCTTAGAATGCAGCGTGACTTTGAGGTTGGAGTACAAGACTTTATTACAGGGGACGACAATTCAAAAACAATAGGTTATGACACTTGAAAAAGCCTATCGTCCTACAGCGTGCTTGAGTGAATATCACAAAATGTTCAAGTAATGTGTTGTTGCAATAATCTTTGTTGATATACTTTGGATGACATCACTTGGATGATGTACACACTTCATTGGTGCAAGGCTCTTCCCAATGGAAAGTGACTGCTGCACTGTTTTTGCACTGTAGCTTGCACAGTTGAAAGCAGTCACTTTCCAACTGTAGAGTTGACTTTGTACTTCTGTCAGGGAAACTCCAGCGGATCAGATCCCAGAATTGGTTCTTGTGTAGCTAAAGTCACACCTCTCATATTAGCTAAACTCCATTGCTGAAGAAGTGTACCAAGTATATATGCATCAGGTCCTTTATCTGGTTCTAGACAAGAAGTTTGTTAGATCATCAAAACATAAGACTGTGAAACCTTAAACCCATCAATTTTCCCCTTTTTGATGATGACAAACTTTTGAAATTGACAACTGTTTATAGAGCTTGATTAACTAGATAAAGTACCAGGAACATCACGAGTTCCCCCTGAATCTGTGCTTCCCCCTTAATCACATGCTTTAAGTTTCAAGTATCTTCTATATCTTCCCCCTTTTGGCATCATTAGAAATACATAAACAAGCAAAAGAAGCATAAAGAAGTCCAACACAGCGAACTCATGCCACATGTGTGCACACAATATGATAGAAAAGAGAAGCAGAAGAAACACAAGCATTTCACTTAGCAAAAAGAGAGTTGTTCATTGATAACAATAAAAAGTACAAGCCTCTGCCATTACAGCAGAGGTAGGTTTGGATTGTTTCAAGCGGGAGCAGCAAAAATGAAATCCAACATACCACCATAAAAAAAAAAAAAAAATGCCACAGACATCGAAACAACAAGATAAACTGGTCACTGAGGGTGTTTCCTAAGGGGCACTAGAAGAGAAAGGCTTGGAAGGGACAACAAGGGTTTTGAGAACAAGATCAATCCGGGCATTGGCTGACATCTGTGCCTCAAGTAGTTTCTCATGTGATGACCCAAAAGGTCATCCCGTATTTTTCTAGCTAATTCTATATTTTGAGGTCGTGAAAACTTCCTTCTATCTCACCTCGATTTGTGTGCGCAGCCCGGACGTGTGGCCGGGAAGCCTTTATGTGAAAAAAACTGATAAAAATGATAAATTTGTATTAGAAATTTGAATAAAGTTGACTTCGGTCAACATTTTTGGTAAACGGAATCGCACCCGGACCCATGATTTGATAGTCCCGGAGGGTTCGTAGGAAAATATGGGACTTGGGCGTATTCCCGGAATCGAATTCCGAGGTCCCAAGTCCGAGAAATAAATTTTTAAAGAAAATTATTTTCTGAAAAATATAAAGGTTTTTGAAAATGAAATGTTATGTGAAACCTGTGGTATCGGGCCCGTATCTTGGTTCCGGAGTCCGGTACAGGTTCGATATGATTTATATGCGTTATCTGTAAAGTTGGGTATGAGACGGACTTCGTTTGGCGTGATTCGGACCTTAAATGCAAAATTTGATGTTTAAAGAAGTTTTGAGGAATTTCATTGATTTTTGGTTTGATTCATCGTTTTAGTGCTATTTTATGTGATTTGGAACCTCGAGCGAGTCCGTATTAGGTTATAAGACTTGTTTGTGCATTTAGACGGGGTTCCGGGGACCTCGGGTGTGTTTTGGATAAGTTCCGGGTTCATTTTCCCTATTTTTGCACAGCTGATGCTGTTTCTAGTTTCCTTCTATGCGATCGCATAGTAGTAGCCGCGATCGCATAGTGTTGCCTTGCACCCGCCCATTTTTCTCTTCACTGCGTTCGCATACACTATTTCCCGATCGCACAATGTGGTCAAGGCCATTTCTTTTTCCCTATGCGATTGCACACTTCAGCTCGCGATCGCACTGTGCATTCTTGGACAGTGGTCATTTCCCTTAAATGCGATCGCATGAGTTTGTTCGCGATCGCATAGTACCTTTTTGGCCAGCAACATTTTTCTTCTATGCGATCGGATCCTTATGTCCGCGATAGCAATGCTTTAAATCACTGGGCAGAATATAAACTTCGAAAAATCGGTGTTGCACCATTTTAAACATATTTTGACTTCTAGAACTCGGTTTTGGGAGATATTTTGAGGGTTTTTCACACAAATCGAATGGGTAAGTGTTCTTCCACTAGAATTAAATATATTTCATGAATTAGTTCTGGTTTTTATCATTTAATTTGTGTTTTGGGTTGAGGGGATTTTGTAAAGATTGAAACTTTATTATTCTGAATAGTTCCTTATATGTTTTATGAGTATTTTGAAGTTTTTTTGGTTGATTTTGAGCCGTACGGAGGCCTTTTCGCCCGAGAAGTCTATTTTTGAGTACCGAATTGTCGTCTTTGAGGTAAGTATCTTGCCTAACCTTGTGTGGGGGAACTACCCCTTAGGATTGAGTCTTCCTTGTTGATTGTAGTCCGAGTATGCGACGTGACGAGTGTGTACTCGTACCTATTTGCAATTAGATTTCCCTTTTAGGATTCGTATATTCTTATATTACCTGTGTATGATTTGTAATTGTTACATTTGAATCCTTGATTGTTAAGTTCATCCCTTCCTGTTTAGATTAGAATTACTTATTTTTGGATTCTTTCGTTGGCTATCTGACTTTACTTGACTTAAATGAATTTTCTACTTCACTTATCATCATGCTAAATTTTCTTCCTAGCTTGCCTAATTGACTATAATTAGTGTCATCTAGCCTTATAGTTGACTAGCCGTAGTTGGAACATCTATTCGTTGGAGTCAAGCATGCCCGTGACTCTTACATTGTGATTTACATGACTATTCCCTTAAGTGCCACTTAGGTCTAATTGTTAGACATTTATGTTATTTGTATTTTCTTGACGTTGCCTACTATTAGGCCTTTGTTTTAGTTGAGTGTTATTCCGTGAAGTTAAATGTTTAGGTGAGATTAGTTATAGTTGTTTCCCTTGTCGGGATGTTATGGTTTCTGTTACTATTTATGCTGTTAATGATATGGTTTGTATGGTTGACTTCCTTGCCGGGATGTGATGGTTTCTATTACTGTTTTATGCTGTTAATGATATTATTTGTACTATTGACTCCCTTGTCGGGATGTTGTGGTATATTATTGGTTATGTTGTTAATGATATTGTTTGTATTGTTGACTTCCTTGCCGGAATGTGGTGATTTATGGGTCATATTGTTGGTTTTTCTTTGCCAAACTGTTGTTCTGATATTGTTTGGATGAGGAAGAGTGTAAAGCACGACGGGTGATGCCGTGTATTGTGAGGATGGGACTGTTAAAGCACGACGGGTGATGTCGTGCCATGTTATGATATTAAAGCACGAAGGATAATGTCGTGCCATGTTATGATATTAAAGCATGAAGGATAATGTCGTGCCATGTTATGATATTAAAGCACGACGGATAATGTCGTGCCATATCTATTTATTTATTGTGAGGATGAGAGTAAAAGCACGAGGGATGATACCGTGCACTTGTTTTGGTTAGAATGAGAGCAAAGCACGAAGGGTGATGTCGTGCACTTGTTTTGGTGAGAATGAGAGTAAAGCACGAAGGGTGATGTCGTGCACTTGTTTTGGTGAGGACGAGAGTAAAAGCACGAAGGGTGATGACGTGCACTTGTCTTTGCATTTTATCTCGTTGTTCTAAATTTGGATATTCCTACTGATCTCTTACTGCATTTATTGGAAAGATTTGATATTCCTCCTGTACGGCATGGTAATTTATGAGTTACGGACTGAGTTCCGGTGGCTAAATCTTGAGGAGATTTTGATTAAGGGATTTTATTGAAAAGTATCATTGAAAAAGAAATGGTTTGAAATGATTATATTTGAATGATGTATACATCGAATGTATATTTGAAAAGCACTAGTCTTGCCTAAAATGATATTTGGAAGTCATTTATTGGGAAAGCATCTTTGAGAAGTTTCGTATTTTGAAAGAAACTATGTTTTATGTAATTCTCTCTATTAAATATCCTTATATATAGTTTTGGAGAAAATATGTTTTCAAAGGAAACTCTTCCTTACTAAAATGATTTTATTTGCAAAAATTTTTCATATGAACTTTTGTTTAAAGATTTCCACCAGTTTATGGATTTTAGTGGCTAAGGCCCGATGTGAACAAACCGATGTAGAGTTGAGTTATTGTTGTTCTCTATTGTATTGTGATTCCTTTCGATTTGGCTTGTTTTGTTGTCCATCTTTCTGGGTATTTTTGTGTTTTTTCGTGATTGATTTATGTAATTGCCTTCCGCTTTATATTGTCATTGTTGTAAATTATTCCGTGAAGTCTTAGATAGATGTAACGTTCGATCATTTCTACATTCATGTTATTTATCTTGTAGACCAGTAGTGTCTTGACTAGTCCTCGTCACTACTCCACCGAGGTTAGTCTTGATACTTACTGCACACTGCTGTGGTGTGCTCATACTACACTTCTGCAAATTTTTGTGTGCTGATCCAAGTTCATATTGTAGTAGTTGTGTGGATGATTGCTGAGGAGACTCAAGGTAACCTGCTGTTGCGTTCACGGGCATCGGAGTCACCTTCTTGTATTTATTATTCATACACTATTGTATCTATTTCCAAACAGTTGTACTTAGAAGTTGTAGAAGATTCGTAGAGCTTATGACTTGTACTACCGGTTTTGGGAAAGTTTGTACATTCTGTTGAGATTCTATATCAAGACTGTTAGTTTTCCTTTATTTATTGTTGTTATTCAGTAACTATTAGGCTTACCTAAGACTAGGTGCCATCACCATACCCAACGGTGGAAAATTGGGTCATGACAAGTTGGTATCAAAGCTCTAGGTTCATAGGTACTACGAGTCATAAGCGAGTTTAGTATAGTCTTGCGGATCGTTACGGAGACGTCTATACTTATCTTCGAGAGGCTATGGAACTATTAGGAAAATTTCACTTCCTTCATTCCTATCGTGCGATTTTATTGATCTTGAAGTTTGAAATTATCATTCCATTCTCTCACCGGTGGTGAGGACACGAATGATGGTTCCTGCTGATGTTACCCCGAAGCAAGTGTTGCAAGGGTCAGAGACAGAGGCCAACGAGGAGCACGTGTTGCAGTTAAGATGCCTACCAGAGCAGCCGTTGAGGAGTCGCCAGTAGTTCTAGTTGGGGAACAAGTACTGGGGGTGCGTGTTGCTACCCAGGACTTCAGGAGACCTGAGCGCAGTTTTGAGTATAAGTGGTACATTGACTCAGGCAGGGTTGATTCTAGAGCACTTGTTGCTTCACAGATCAGGGGAGGAGTTCAGACTCCCGCAGCCTACACTCCAGAGCAGCGAGATCACATTGTTCAGGTACCCGTTGTCATGATAGCACGACATTTGGTTTCAGTTCAGCTGTGGTTAGGGTAGCAACATCGGAGGAAGAATACCTTGAACTTGAGAGGTACAAGAAGTACCACCTTTCTATCTTTCAGTGGATTGGCGGCAGATGGTGACCAGGGTTTCCGGGAGGAGTGTCACTATATTCTTCGTACTTTGGGTAATATGGAGACGATCGGGATTGCTTTGCCACATCTCAGGTTCAGAGTAGTGGGTGGATCAGTGGTGGCGGCATATGAGTTTGGGTGACCTGGCCGAGTTAGCTTCATTAGCATGGATTCAGTCTTTCGGAGATGCCTTGAGAGAGGTTGCACCTTATTTCCTTCGAGATGTACGGCGCGTGGAGTTTGAGCTGTTGCGTCAGGGCGCTATGTCACTATTGGAGTATGCCGTTAGATTCAGTGAGTTGGCCAGATATACACCTTGTTTGGTTGTTTTAGTTAGGATATGAGTCCGTAGAGTTTTGAGAGATTCAGACATGATATTCGGTTAAGCGAGACTCGAGAGTTAGAGTAGGATGCCTCGTTTCAGCAGGTAGTGGGGATCGCTCGCCGGTTAGAGAGCATGTGGGACCGGGAGCAAGAGGTCAGACGAGATCAGGGAGAGAGCTCAGGGAGGCAATGAGGCCTCGTAGATCGGGGGAATCTACTGGTCCATATTATGGAGGCAAGGTACGACACGGTAGGAGTTTTGTGGGTCAACCAGTTCAGTTAGCATTACCAGCTTCGCATGGGATTTCAAGTACTCATGGGTCTCAGGGGGTTCATATTGTGTGTTCTTCCACAGCCTTGATGGCAGCGAGATTGTTTTCAGTGTGGAGATGTTAGCCATAGGGTGAGAGATTGTCCCAGGATTCAGGTAGGTGTGGGTAGCAGGGTATTCAGGTGGGTAGAGGGCGCCTAAGAGGGGGAGGCCCGACCCGTTGATGTGTTGCATATAGTAGGCCGGAGGCCGATGTGACAGATATTATCACACATATATGTTTTGATGTGTTACAAGGGGGCACCGATTGCATTTCATTATAGCTCTGCTGGTCGGGACGAGTTCCCTTATTTGTTGTTTCATTTATGAGTGAGTTCCATGTTTTGCACTCCATTTTGTGTTTACTCCTGTTGGGACATTCTATGAGTAGTAGCCCGTGTATATCGTTGTTTTATTCATTCTTGATAATAGTGACATTGGCAGTAAGTCCTTGTTGTTCTTCGTGATAAGCTTTATGTGATTTTCCTGAGTATTTTGTTTACGAGTTGTGATTTGATACCCCATCGAGATGTGAGATCAGCTAGCGTTATGATTTTATCAGCTGAGATGAATTAGTGGAGGAATTTCAATTGGTATGATATATTTTCGGTATATGATTCAGAGTTGAGGACGAGGTCCTCGTGATATTTTTGATTCGATATGTTTGGACCAGGCTTAGTACCACAGTGGGAATTTTATCAGGATGGTATCCTTTTGATTTGTTCATATGCTTTTCTCTTCCTTGTTATATTGCTTTTGGTAAGTCGGTATTGATAGAGAGTTGTGCCTATGGGCTTGTTTGATAGTTCCTTCATATGTTTCTATTTTCATATTCAGTCATTTCGTTATCTGTTTCTTTAGTTTAGTTTGCGGGATGTGTGCCCGATGGTTTCATTTGTGGCTGGTGACTCGGATGTTTAATAATGAAGTCTTCATGTTCATTTCATCATTATCAGTGTTATGGGGTTTGGAAAATAGAGTTCTTTCAGATGTGGGGCTAATTGCCAATGTCGAGTTGGTTTCAGGCAGCTATTGTGATCAAAAGTGTTATATGAGCCTATGTGTGATGTACTATGTTGTGTGGTCGTGCCTTGTGGGTGTAGTCATGAGTTGATTCAGCTGATTGAGGCTAACACCGGATATGGATTTAGAATCGGGTCTTTCGTAAATGAGTAGAGGGTGAGAAGTAGAGGTATGAGGCTTATCGCTGGTGATGTGAAGGCTATATTGCGGTTGTGATTGTATCATTGGGCTTATGAGGGTTTGGGTGGCGTGGGATCACCCGTGGGTATGTGTTACAAGTGTACAATCAGTGATTGGATGAGTTCAAGGTGAATCCTGGCACGTTCGAGGACGAACGTTTGTTCATGAGGGGGAGGATGTGATGACCCAAAAGGACATCCCATATTTTTCTATCTAATTCTATGTTTCGAGGTCGTGAAAACCTCCTTCTATCTCACCTCGATTTACGTGCGCATCCCGGGCGTGTGGCTGGGAAGCCTTTATGTGAAAAAAACTGATAAAAATTATAGTTCTGTATTAGAAATTTGAATAAAGTTGACTTCGGTCAATCATTTTGGTAAACGGAACCGGACCCGTGATTTGATAGTCACGGAGGGTCCGTAGGAAAATATGAGACTTGGGCGTATGCCCAGAATCGAATTCCGAGGTCCCAAGTCCGAGAAATAAATTTTTAAAGAAAATTATTTTCTGAAAAATATAAAGGTTTTTGAAAATGAAATGTTATGTGAAACATGTGGTATCGGGCCCGTATCTTGGTTCCGGAGCCCGGTACAAGTTCGATATGATTTATAAGCGTTATCTGTGAAGTTGGGTATGAGATGGACTTTGTTTGGTGTGATTCAGACCTTAAATGCAAAATTTTATGTTTAAAGAAGTTTTGAGGAATTTCATTGATTTTTGGTTTGATTCGTCGTTTTAGTGCTAATTTATGTGATTTGGAACCTCGAGCGAGTCCGTATTTAGTTATAAGACTTGTTTGTGCATTTAGACGGGGGCCTCGGGTGTGTTTCGGATAGGTTCCGGGTCCATTTTCCTTATTTTTGCACTGCTGATGCTGTTTCTGGTTTCCTTCTTTGCGATCGCATAGTAGTAGTCGCGATCGCATAGTGTTGCCTTGCACCCGCCCATTTTTCTCTTCACTGCGTTTGCATACACTGTTTCACGATTGCACATTGTGGTCAAGGCCATTTCTTTTTCCCTATGCGATCGCACACTTCAGCTCGCGATCGCACTGTGCATTCTTGGACAGTGGTCATTTCCCTTATATGTGATCACATGAGTTACTTCGCTATCGCATAATACCTTTTTGGCCAGCAGCATTTTTCTTCTATGCGATCGCATCCTTGTGTCCGCGATCGCAATGGTTTAAAATCATTGGGCGATTCCTTGAGGGTTTTTCACAGAAATCGAATGGGTAAGTGTTCGTCCATTATAATTAAATATATTTCATGAATTAGTTCTTGTTTTTATCATTTAATTTGTGTTTTGGGTTGAGGGGATTGTGGGTTTTGAAAAAAAACTTCAAAAATGAAAATTCATGATTTGAATGACCAAATGATATCGGAATTGGATAGATTTAGTATGGGTGAACTCGTATCGGAATGGGTAACCGGAGTTTGTAAAATTTGTCGGGTTCCGAGGTGCGGGCCTGGGGGTCGACTTTTTGGTTGATTTTTATAATTTTGTGAAGATTGAAACTTTATTATTCGAAATAGTTCCTTATACGTTTTATGTGTATTTTGAAGTTGTTTTAGTTGATTTTGAGCCGTCCGGAGGTCTTTTCGCCCGAGAAGTCTATTTTTGAGTACCGGATTGACGTCTTTGAGGTAAGTATCTTGCCTAAACTTGTGGGGTGGGGGGGAACTACCCCTTAGGATTGAGTCTTCCTTGTTGATTGTAGTCCGAGTATGCGAGGTGACGAGTGTGTACTCGTACTTATTTGCAATTAGATTTCCCTTTTAGGATTCGTATATTCTTATATTACCTGTGTATGATTTGTAATTATTACATTTGAATCCTTGGTTGTTAATTTCATCCCTTCCTGTTTAGATTAGAATTACTTGTTTTTGGATTCTTTCGTTGGCTATCTAACTTTACTTGACTTAACTAAATATTCTACTTCTCTTATCATCATGCTAAATTTTCTTCCTAGCTTGCCTAATTGACTATAATTAGTGTCATATAGCCTTATAGTTGACTAACCGTACTTGGAACATCTATTCGTTGGAGTCAAGCATGCCCGTGAGTCTTACATTGTGATTTATATGACTATTCCCTTAAGTACCACTTAGGTCTAATTGTTAGAAATTTATGTTATTGGTATTTCCTTGATGTTACCTATTACTGGGCCACTGTTTAAGCTGAGTGTTATTCCGTGAAATTAAGTGTTTAGGTGAGATTGGTTATAGTTGTTTCCCTGCCGGGATGTTATGGTTTATGTTACTGTTTAGGTTGTTAATGATATGGTTTGTATTGTTGACTCCCTTGCCGGAATGTGATGGTTTCTATTACTGTTTATGCTGTTAATGATATTGTTTGTACTGTTGACTCCGTTGCCGGGATGTTGTGGTATCTATTACTAGTTATGTTGTTAATGATATTATTTGTATTGTTGACTCCCTTGCCGGGATGTTGTGATTTATTGGTCATATTGTTGGTTTTTCCTTGCCAAACTTTTGTTCTTGATATTGTTTGGGTGAGGAAGAGTGTAAAGCACGAAGGGTGATGCCGTGTATTGTGAGGATGAGAGTGTTAAAGCACGAAGGGTGATGTCGTGCCATGTTATGTTATTAAAACACGAAGGATAATGTCGTGCCATGTTATGATATTAAAGCACGAAGGATAATGTCGTGCCGTATCTATTTATTTATTGTGAGGATGAGATTAAAAGCACGAAGGGTGATGCCGTGCACTTGTTTTGGTGAGGATGAGAGTAAAAGCACGAAGGGTGATGCCGTGCACTTATCTTTGCATTTTATCTCGTTGATCTAAATTTTGATATTCCTACTGATCTTTTACTGCATTTATTGGCAAGATTTGATATTCCTCCTGTACGAAATGGTAATTTCTGAGTTACGGACTGAGTTCCAATGGATAAATCTTGAGGAGATTTTGATCAAGGGATTTTATTGAAAAGTATCATTGAAAAAGCAATGGTTTGAAATGATTATATTTGAGTGACATATACATCGAAGGTATATTTGAAAAGCACTAGTCTTGCCTAAAATGATATTTGGAAGTCATTTATTGGGAATGTATCTTTGAGAAGTTTTGTATTTTGAAAGAAACTATGTTTTACGTAATTCTCTCTATTAAATATACTTATATCTACTTTTGGAGAAAATATGTTTTCAAGGGAAACTCTTCCTTACTAAAATGATTTTATTTGCAAAAGTTTTTCATATGAACTGTTGCTTAAAGATTTCCACCAGTTTATGGATTTTAGTGGCTAAGGCCCGATGTGAACAAACCGATGTAGAGTTGAGTTATTGGTGTTTTCTATTGTATCGTGTTTCCTTTAGGTTTGGCTTTTTTTGTTGTCCATCTTTCTGGGTACTTTTGTGCTGTTTTGTGATTGATTTCTGTAATTGCTTTCCGCTTTATATTGTCAATGTTGTAAATTATTCCGTGAAGTCTTAGATAGATGTAATGTTCGGTCATTTCTACATTCATGTTATTTATCATGTAGACCAGTGGTGTCTTGACTAGTCCTCGTCACTACTCCACCGAGGTTAGTCTTGATACTTACTGCGCACCGCTGTGGTGTTATCATACTACACTTCTGCATATTTTTGTGTGCAGATCCAGGTTCATCTAGTAGTAGCTGTGTGGATGATTCCGAGGAGACTCAAGGTAACCTGGTGCTGCGTTCGTAGGCGTCGGAGTCACCTTCTTTGTATTTATTATCCATACACTGTTGTATCTATTTCCAAACAGTTGTACTTAGAAGTTGTAGAAGATTCATAGAGCTTATGACTTGTACTACCGATTTTGGGAAAGTTTGTACATTTTGTTGAGATTCTATATCAAGACTGTTAGTTTTCCTTTATTTATTGTTGTTATTCAATAACTGCTAGGCTTACCTAGTCCCTAAGACTAGGTGCCATCACGATACCCAACGGTGGGAAATTGGGTCGTGACACCCTTAGGTTCTCCACTTGTTTCCGGAGCTCAGCATTTTCCTTAGAAAGACGAGCAACATCTTCATGGGAAGAGTTGGAGGATCCATATGCTCCAACAACCTGACCAAGCTGAGTCTCATGTATGGCATTCCTTGCCTTCATCTTCCGGATTTCTTCTGTAGCGCTATTCTCAGCGTTGATGAGCTGAGAAATCGTTGAAGTGCTCCCCCCAACCTTTTCTATGAATTCACACTCTTCTAGAGTCGTCTTGGAGAAGGTTTGCTTTCTGGTTCCTACTTTCTGAATCCCAAAAGGTACCTTGAAGAACTTGAAGACCCGTGTGAGGAGAAACCCATACAGAAGCCCATGCCCATCCCTAAAGTTTTCCACCTTCTGCATGTGTTCGATCATAATGGCCGGTAAATTTATAGAGGTGAACTCATCAAGGGCCTC
The DNA here is from genome assembly GCA_005239525.1 of Nicotiana knightiana. Lineage (NCBI taxonomy): Eukaryota > Viridiplantae > Streptophyta > Magnoliopsida > Solanales > Solanaceae > Nicotiana > Nicotiana knightiana. The sequence continues at coordinate 133,392 of ML392799.1, forward strand.
CATAAGGTACAGATCAGACTTAGAGGTGATGGATCGCCTCTCAGCACGGGGAAGTAAGACTTTGTTAACCAATTCAAAAAGGAGCTGGTACATAGGAAGGCCTTCTTGTGCACCCGTTCCCCATGGTGGATGGCTTGCTCCTTCACAATAGCACGCTGGAAATTGGATCCACAGGCACCCCTAACCGATGGCAGCCCTTCAGAGGGAACTTTGAGAGTGGTCCCTAACACAGAAACATCGATCACCATGTCCACTCCATTGACTAACATGCATATATGCCCCCCCCCCCCAAAGTGAAGAGGCTTGCATAAAAGCTTTGCACCTCCGCCTCATAGACTTTGGGCACATCCTCCTTAAATAAATGACCCCACTGCTGGAACTCCACAATCTCCAGGATTTGTCTCATCCCTGCCATCTATGATATTTCAGGGCCAAACATACAACCCCACAACACCTTTTGAGTCCTTAATCGTTCTTGCCCAAGCCCACTATCACTAGGCACCTTCTTCCCAGCACTAGGTTCCCCAACAGTTTCCCACTTTCTTTTTCCAGACTTTGCTGCAGACTTCCCTTTACCACTTGAAACAACTGGAATATCATCCTCTGACATATCTTCCTCCTCCACAACCTTTTTAGACTTAATACCACTCTTCACAGACTTTCCACTTGGTTTTTCAATAGCCTCCTTCGAAGCACTAGCCACAGAGTCTTGCAGTTTCTTAGACCTCTTCACCAAGGAACTAGGTTCCTCTACAGCATCCTCATCAACTTCCACTACTGGAACGTTTTTATCGTACACAACTTCTCCCTCTTTCAGTAGCCTTCTCTTTTTTTTATTGCTGCTCCTTCTACTTTTCCGTAAAACAGACTCAAAAGCCTTCTTCTTCTGCAACCTAGTAGTTGGTCGCTTGGAAGAGGGCTTAGGAGTGACTGCTGGATTTTTGATTTTGAAGCGAGCGCTAAGGACCATGTCATCCTCGATATTAGGCTTCTCAATAAGAGGAATGCATTCGAACCACTCAGTGTAAAAGCTAGGTTCCTGACCTGTTTTCTCAGGAAAGGAATCAGGTTCTCCAATAGGTTTTTCAGAGGCTTTTTCATGAACAGGAGATTCAAAAAGTACCATGGTTTACTCTTCCCCTAAGAACGGAGTTTCTTCTCCCTGACACTCAGGCAGGAGAAAGGGTCCTTCACTCACCAAGCTTTCAGCAGCGATGGCCATGATATTTTCTGCTGCTTCTTTCTATGGTGACTCCATGGGAGCCACTAAGTCCAAGACGGGAGATTTCAAGAACTGGTAGGGATCTTCCTTAGAAACCCCCATTTCTTGAGGGGTATCACCTTCCATTTCCCCCGTGTTTTGATCATACAATGAAGGAGAACCAGGGTTAACGTCTGGGACGTCGGAAATCTCAGCACTGGGGAGTGAAACTGGGTTGGATGGAGTTGTGAGGGAGATAGTAAATGAAGAGGAAACAGGTGTAGATACATTGGTGTTAGTGGTAGTAGAGGATAAGTCTTCTAGTGGTGAAGCTAAGGGATTTGGAGAGGTTAGGATGGTGTCATTAACAGGAGTGAGGAAAGGTTTCTCATCAGCCATGGTTGAAAAAGGTTTGAAAACTCTGAGAGAATGGAGGGATATGGTGAGGAGTGGTTGTGCAAAACTCACAAAGTATGAGGGTTTTATGGAAGACAGAGCTAATTATGAGGGGGAAAAGGAACCGGTTCTGACATGGCGGTAGCTCTTTGGGGATACGTAATGGTGCAGTGAAGGTGAAAAGATTTGAGAGACAAGACATGATGTATAGGTTTTGAAAAGTCGGAAGATATGGAAGTTAAATTAATTTTTGTTTTCTTTTGAGATATGCATGAGAAAAACACATTACTACTAACCTGTGGTGCAGGAACACTGTTCCTGACCAGTTTTTGTCAAATGAGTTTGCAACTCTCCTTTGTAGCTCAATGCTGTTTCTTTAGCTTCCATGATCATCATGCGTGTCTACCTATAACGGTATAGATGTGAGTTAAGCTTGATAAGAAAACACTTTAGCAAATTCTACTTGAGTATGACTTTCATAACAATAGGAAGAGAATCAGGTTCTCAATTAGGGTTTATTAACCCCAATGCCATCCTATTTCTGTCAAAGTGTTCCCTGCTTAAAGCTTTGGTAAAGATATCTACAATTTGATATTCTGTGCAGTAGAACCTCATACAAATAAGTTCCTTTTCCATATTATTTCTGAGAAAATGATGTCTGACATCAATGTGCTTGGTTCTCTTATGTTGAACCGGGTTTTTTTCCATATTGAGTGCACTGGTGTTGTCACATAGAAGCGGTACATAGTCAGTGTATACTCCAAAATCCTCCAATTGTTGTTTGATCCACAATAGCTGAGCACAACAAGGAGCTACATCAACATATTCCGCTTCAGCTGTTGAAAGAGCTACTGAGTTTTACTTCCTTGTACCCCATGAGATTAGGCATGATCCTAGGAAATGAGCCATTCCAGATGTGCTTTTCCTATCCACCAGATAACCTGCATAGTCAGCATCAGCATAGCCAATAAAATTAAAGTTATCACCTGAAGGGTAATACAGAACCAGGTCCTGTGTGCCCTTAAGATATCTCATAATTCTCTTAGGATTCCTTAGGACTAGATTAGAACCTTTCACATAGACCCACACATAACACAATTCCTGGCCTGCTGGCAGTAAGGTAGAGTAGTGATCCAATGATTCCTCGATACATTGTTTAATTTACAGGTGATCCAGATTCATCCATGTCCAGCTTAGTGGCAGTAGAAATAGGGGTATCAATCACCTTTGATGTTTCCATATCAAACCTCTTCAGAAGTTCCTTAATGTATTTTTGTTGACTGATACATGTACCCTTTGTGGAATGCTTCACTTGAAGACCCAAGAAGAAGTTCAGGTCCCCCATCATGCTCATTTCAAACTCACTTGCCATGAGTTTAGCAAATTCTTCACACAACGAGTTTGTCGTTGCCCCAAATATGATATCATCAACAGATACCTGAACGATAAGCAAGTTCCTTCCCCGTTTCTTCAAGAACAGATTATTGTCAATTTTTCTCTTGTGAATCCATTTTCCAAGAGAAACTTGGATAGTCATTCATACCAAGCACGAGGGCCTGCTTCAATCCATAGAGCGCCTTATCCAATTTAAATACATACTCAGGATGTTCATGACATTCAAAACCTGGAGGTTGCTTGGCATAAACTTCTTCTTTGAAAAAACCATTCAAAAATGCACTCTTCACATCCATTTGGAACAAGGTGAAATCCATATGGGATGCAAAGGAAATGAGAATTCTAATGGCTTCCATGCGAGAAACTGGGGCAAAGGTCTCATCATAATCAATCCCTTCCTCTTGATTGTAGCCTTGGACAACAAGCCTTGCTTTGTTCGTTGTTGTGTTTCCATGTTCATCCAGCTTATTTCTGAACACCCACCTGGTCCCTATGATGGTTCTATCTGAGGGTCTAGGTACCAGGTGCCATACCTTGTTTCTTTCAAATTGATGCAGCTCCTCTTGCATAGCCGTGATCCAGTCTGCATCCATCAAGGCTTCTTTGATATTTTTGGGTTCTATTTGGGATAGAAAGGCTGAGAAGGCTAGGGAATTTATGGTTTTTTATCTTGTCTAGACTCCTAAATCAAGGGGTGATTATATTATCAAGTGGATGGGAGCTTTTATGTTTCCAATTATGGACTAGAATATGATTTGCAGAAGAACTGGGTAAACTTGACTGGTTCCCCTGCACTTCTCATTCTGCTATATGTGGAGTGCTTTGGACTGCATCAACAACTCTTTCTTCAGCTTCAGTGCTAGTGATTTGGGTACCAGGTTCCTCTTGAGAAGTGGAAGAGGAGGTTGCATTATCTTCACCTGTTCCCTTCAGCTGACTCACCATATCCGCTTTTCCATTTGAAACATCAGTGATCTCTCCAGGAACCAATAGTGGTTCATTGTCTTAATCGTCCCTGTTTCCTTTTTCACCAGATGGAAATGTCTCGTTGAATATCACATGGACACTTTCTTCCATGCACTGGGTCCTCTTGTTATACACTTTGTAAGCTTTGCTTTGAGAGGAATATCCTAGAAAAATTCCTTCATCATTTTTTGCATCGAACTTCCCAAGATGATCCTTTTCGTTGTTGAGCACATAGCATTTGCATCCAAAGTTTCTCAGAAGAGTCAACTTGGGTTTCCTTCCATTGAGAAACTCATAGAGCATTTTGTTCAAGAGGGATATGATCATGCACATGTTCACCAGGTAGCATGCAGTGTTTATTTCTACTGCCTAGAAATTTTTGGCAATTCCACTGTCAATGAGCATTGTTTTGGCCATGTATTCGAGAGTTTTGTTCTTCCTTTCAACAAATCCATTATGCTGTGGAGTCCTTGGAGCTGGGCAGTTGTGGGTGATTCCATTTTCACTACAGAACTCATCAAACTTGGCGTTGTCGAACTCTGTTCCATGGTCGGATCTGATGCAGGCTACCTTTAATTACATCTTCACTTGGACTTTCTTGACAAAGGCCACAAACACTTCGAATGTCTCATCTTTTGTTATGAGAAATCGTGTCCAAGTGAACCTTGAATAGTCATCTACAATCACAAAGATATATCTTTTTCCACCCCTGATTGGCACTCTCATAGGACCACATAGATCCATATGAAGGAGTTCAACTGGCTTTGATGTGCTGACATCCTTCTTTGGCTTAAAGGATGATTTCACATGTTTCCCTCTAGCACATGCATCGCACATTATGTGCTCCTTGAACTTTGAAATTGGAAAACCACGAACCAGGTCCTTCTGTATTAGTTTATTTAGAAGGGAGAAACTTGCATGCCCCAACCTTCTATGCCACAATTCTACATCATCTTCAACTTCTTTCAGGAAGCTCATATCACCAACTTGTAGAGACCCAAAATCTGCAACATAGATGTTCTTGTATCTTTTGGCTACTAGGACCACTTCACCAGTTACCAAATTAGTAACTGTGTGCACTTTAGACGAACTCTACTTTGTTCCCTTTATCACAGATTTGAGAGACACTCAAGAAACTATACTCCAGACCATTCACATAGTACACGTTCTATAAAACGAGTAATAGACAATATTGCAAAAATATAGAAAAGCAAAGTAGATTGCATTCGAAACTCAGATGTCCTTACAAGTTATATTTCCTTCCTTTATATAGGAGGTTTCTTAATATAACATTTGGTTCTTGCAATAATTGTTCACTAATGACTAATTATTACAATAATGAGGTGTTACCAAGGGCAACTGTAACTGTTATGTGAAGGTTACATAACGTCTGGGATTTTTATTGGGGATTCCTGAATCTATCTGTAACTCTGTCTAGATTCACCCTGACCGTGTCCCTTCCTTGTCTCGATTAGAGCGAGTTTCCCGTGGCTGATGAGCTCGATGGTTTATTGAATCGTGCCTCTTTGTTCCGTACCTCTTCAAAGAATCACATCCAGCTGTCGCGTTCTCCTGTGTCCACATAACTGGCTGAGTTGTCAAGAGTTGGCTAACGTGTGAAACTCTTTTTTACCAATACAGGTAGTCCCCCCACTTACCATATATTTATTGATTAATATTTGGTAAGTGGATACTCATTTATGGTGGGAATATTTTTTCGCCACTTTGCCTCGAAACATCGATTTTTTTTTATGAACGTAGGCGTCGTTTGTCACTTCCATTTAATGTTCATACTACGTGTCCTTCTTGGATTGGTTCTGAATTTACTTGGCACCTTTTAGGGCTTTTTGTGGCTGTGTCAGTCCTGAAGTGACACCTTTAATTATGACTTTTCATCATTATTTTTCCCATTTTTGACGGTCGTCTTCAAGTATAAATACCCTTCTTCCTTTCTTTACTTCCACGAAACATTTTATAACTTGTCTTCTTTATTTGTAAAAAATTTTCCATTGCTTTTGTAAACATGTCTTCATCAAATCAGCCTAAAAGAATAATAGATGTGGAAAACATAACACCTTCTTTTTCCTCGACTAGGAGTCGGAGGGGCGGTAGATTAAGGAGTTTAGGATCCACTCCTTCCAGAGGTTCTTCTTCCTCTCATATAATTTCTCCTCCTTCCGCTAGGTCTTTAGTTTCTCCTAGGGCTAAGTCTTCTCGTTTTTCATCTAGAGGTAAAGACGATCATCTTCGTGAACTTAAAGTTGATGAAATTATTCCCGCTGAATTTGTCTTTACTAGGGAAAACCCAGTTCTTGTAGAATGGTCTTCTTTTTTAGACAGTGTTGAGAGGTATTCAAACCTTATTACTGAGGGCCATATTTCCCTGGTTCGTAGGGATTGTTCTTGGAGGTCTAATTTCCCTGTTTATGTTCTGAACGATAATCAAATAATAACGTCTTATAAGAGGGGTTATTATTTTGTTTATACGTATCCTTTTACACTAGGGTTTAGACCTCCCATTGATCCAGTCATAATCGAGTTCTGTCGTTTCTTAGATATTTGTTTGGGGCAAGTTGGTCCGCTTATGTGGCGAGTGGTCGTGTGTCTTAGGAGTTTAGCTTCCTTAGCCTCAGTTCCTTTTACTTTCAACCATCTTATTCATCTTTACTCTTCTGTCCTGTTTCGTCAAGTGGTTTTTACTCTGGCTGCTCGAAGTAAGAGTGTTGGTAACCCCTGATGATGACAAGGACAGAGGTTGGTACCTTCGCTATGTCGTTGTTCCCACTTCTGGTTTAGTGGGTGAAGAGAATATTCCCTTCCCTGAGAAGTGGAACCGTGCACGTAATTACATTTTTGGTTCTCCTTTGTTTTTCTTTGAGATGTTTTATTAACACCATATCTATTTCTTCTTCTTCCAGCAATCATAGGTACTGTTGAGAATGTCTCCGGTATCCGTGACTGGGTAGAAAAGTTGTTGTCTGTCGCTCCATTAGAAGAAAGGTCTTGGAAGTACTTCGCTGGGAAGTACGGTTGGCATGTCAAGACCCACAGTAAGTGAAGTTTGTTTTTACTTCTTTTCTTGCTAGAGCCTTCTTTTATTCTCGCTTAATCTTCCCCTTTTTGATAGGGTTTTCTTCCCGTGGGGTGTCTGCTTTGTCTGTTCCAAAGATGTCTCTAGCTCAGGCCCAAGAGATTATTGTTAGTTCGTCTTCCTCGAAGAAGAAAATGGGTGAATCGCGTTCAGAAGAAGAAGAAGAAAAGGAGGGTTCTTTGGTGCACATGTCACAGAGAAGGCGGGTGGTTTTGGACGACGAGTCTACACCCATGACTTTGCCTTCCGTGTCTGCAATTAAACCCTTAACCTCTAAAAACGTTTCACAGTCCCCTGTTCATGATTCTGTTGAGTACTTGTTCCATGAAGGTTTTGATCTTGCTCCTGATGATGTTCCTTTAGCTAATGTTTTTCCTGACTCTTTAAGAGAAGATGTTTCATCGGTTCCTCATGTTTCCTCTGCTCCTTTAGCTATTACGGTTTCTGCCGTATCTTTACCTGCAGTTTTCTCAATTCTTCAATCTTTCGTGCCTGTTATTTTTCCCGTGACTTCTTCAGTTCCCCAACCCTCAGTGCCTGTTGTTGTCCCCTCTGTGCCTGCTTCCATGCCTTCCATTAGGGAAGTAGGGTCTTCCAGCAGGGAGATGCGGAGGGTGACGATAGAGGTTCTATCTGAGGGAAATATTTTCAAGAAGGAGAGTGAGCCCGAGGTATGGCTCAAACCTTTGGTAGGTCCCATGGAGAAAACTAAGCTAGCTAGCCATACAACCCTTACTTGGGCCAATGAAGTGGTGCATACCTCCTTGAAGGTACGGTGCAATTCTATTTCCACATGTGAATTTTACCATGTCAAAATAATTTATCGTATCTAATTAATTTGCTTCTTGTAGATCAACCTTATTGGTATGGAGCTTATGAAGAGCTCGAATTCGGATCAGGAAACAAGAGAATTGCAAGCTGATTTTGGTAATCTAAGGGCACAGTATGATAGCTTGAGAATTGATATGGACGCCTTAGAGGAGGAGAGGAATACCTTGAAAAGACAACTGAGGATTATGGCAACGGAACTGGCGGTGGAGAAGGCTTCTTCAAACCAGGTTGATAAGGATAAGAGCATTCTGGAATCCTCATTTGCTGAACAACTGTCTCAAGCCTCGGAGGAGATCAGGAACTTGAAGGATTTGTTAGGGCAGAAGAACGTATATTTTGGCGAGCTCGTACAATCACTCTCCCGGACCCAAGAAGAACTGCGTAATGCATTAAATAGAGTCCAAATTTTGGAGGAGTCGATCGTACCTCTGAGGGCTGCCCATGAAGCTGCTGAAGAAGAGAAGGATGGGTTAAAAGCCGAGCTTCAAATTTGGGCAAAAGATTATAACGATCTTGAAGAAGCGGATGTTGTTGATGTAAGTTGGGCGTATATAAATTCTCGCCTTGATACATTGACAGAGATGAGTCAAAAAGGTTTCGACCTTAGCGCTACAATAGCAAAAACCAAAGAGCCTATGGAGAAGACTCAACAAGGTCTTAATCTTTCTCCATCTGATGGTGAAACTTCTGCCGCTCGTGCCTCTTCGCCTCAAGTTTCTCCCGTTCCTCCTGTTAATGAAGAAGTCATCCCTCCTCCACAAGAAGATTAAAGTATTGGTTCTCCTTGTTTTTTTTATTGGATTGGTGGTTACCCCCAGCTCCTTCGGGGGTAAATTTGGATCTTTGAAGTCCCCAACTGACAGCTTAGGGGCACAAAAATGTAATTATTATTTGCGGCTAAGTACTAGTTAATACTTAGTTCTTACTTAGCCGCTCTTTTTGATATGAATGCAATTTATGACTTTTTTGTTTCGAGCTTCTGTTTTGCTCTTAAGTCTTTTGCTTGTCTTGCTTTTTGAGGTTTTTAGTTTTACCTCTAAACTTTCACATGAAAATGCTAAAATCACTCGAACCTTTTTATAGTAGGCACGGTGTTTGTACAAAATATAAGCCTTTGTTTATGTTTTATTTATAAGATAGGATCCTTTTTGATTGGTGCTTAATGAAGAAGAAGTCTCAACTTCATAAGTGATAGGAATTTTTCACATGTTTAGAAATGCTTCTAAGGGAAGTTTTTTTTTGAACTTCCACAACATTTTACATGTGTTTACGATTATCGTCTAAGACTCATGTTGCAACTGTTTTTATTTAACAGATTTGATATACACTTGTATTTCGTAATTATTTTTCATAGTTAACAGTTTTTTTTCGAGTAAATACAAGGGAGCAATTGTTTTTCATTAGTAACAGTTATTATAAGAATTGGGGTTTTTACTGAAACTGTTTTTGTTGGAAACAGTTTTCTAATAAGTATGAGGGAAATGTTTTCTTATCCGTAACTGTTTAATTTGATAACAGTTTTCTGAACAAATACAAGAATTTTGATCTTTCATCCATAACTGTTTTATTTGATAACAGTTTTCTATATGAGTACAAAGATTACGTAACTGTTTTTAATCATAACAGTTTTTGAATGAGTACAGTGATGATGATCTTTTACCCCTAACTGTTTTTGTTACATTAGTTTTGAATAAGTATAAATATGTACATTTCTTCCTCGTGACCAATATTTTGCCTTTTAACCTGAACATGTTCGAAGGTTTTTTACATTTTTGCATTAGTCTTTGTATTTGGATGATTCTTTTGATCTCTTTCTATTCTACTCGTATCACTGGTCTTGTTGGGTAGATGGGTCTTCAGGCTTGAGCTTTTGACTTTCTGATATTCTTCTTTGCTTCGTCTTAGCCTTACATATTGTATAGTCCCCCAAGTGTTTGAGCTTTGAAGAATGAGATCTCGAGCACTTGATTATTCCTTCCTTGTGGTTCTTTTCCTGAAAAGGAAAAACATTCCGGACCGGGGGTACTTCCTTTCCTTAGAAGTAATACTTCTTCAGGTGGATGGCGTTCCAGCTTGTTGGTAGAACTCTGTCGTCCATAACTTCAAACTTATTGGCGCTCTTCCCAGCTATGCCTCGGATTTTGTAGGGTCCTTCCCATTTTGGATTTAGCTTTCCTGCGCCTGCTTCTTTCGTTGATTAAAATACTTTTTTGAGGACGAACTTCCCAATCTTGAAGTACCTGAGATGAGCTTTACGGTTGTAATAATGCTCTATGATTTGTTTTTGAGCTGCCATCCGTATCAGTGCTGCTTCTCTCCGCGGTTCGAGCAGGTCCAGATTGGTCCTTAATTTGTCGTCGTTTGCTTCCTCCATGGCTGTTGTCAACCTTATGCTTGGTTAGCCAATCTCCATAGGTATTAAGGCTTCTGAGCCATAGAGAAGTGTGAACGGAGTTTTTCCCGTGGTTGTTTTTGAAGTTGTTATGTATGCCCATAGTACCACTGGTAACTCATTAGGCCAGTTTCCTTTGGCTTTATCCAGCCGCTTCTTTAGATTGTTGATGATGACCTTAATCGTTGACTCAGCTTGACCATTAGCCACGGGGTGGTATGGCGTTGAAGTGATCCTTTTGATTTTCAAGCTTTCGACGAATTCTGTGATTTGCGAGCCTATGAATTGTGGGCCATTATCGCATACAATCTCCTTTAGTATCCCAAACCAGCATATTATGTTTCGCCATAATAAGCTTTTAACTTCCTTTTCTCGCACTTGTTTCAACGTTTCTGCCTCTACCCATTTTGTAAAATAGTCGATTAGCATGAGCAAAACCGTACATGTCCTTTAGCTGTGGGAAGAGGTCCTACTATGTCCATACCCCATTTCATGAAGGGCCATGGGGATACTATTGGATGTAATAATTCCATTGGTCGATGCATGTTATTGGCAAAACCTTTGGCACATGTCGCATTTGGATATGAAGTTCTCGGCCTCTTCTTCCATCTTAGGCCAATAGTATCCAGCTCTGATTAGGGTTTTCACTAAGGATCTCGCCCTTGAGTGATTTCCACAGTGTCCTTCGTGGACTTCTTTCATCACAAATTCCGTTTGGTTAGGTTCGAGGAATTTAGCTAGGGGTCCTCCGAACATCTTGCAATAAAGTGAGTTGCGAATAAGGCAGTACCGTGTAGCTTTGCGGCGAAGTGCTTGAGATGCTTTCCAGTCTTCAGGTACGGTTCCATTCTGCAAAAAATTAAGAATTTCGTTTCTCCAGTCCCAGGTTAAGTTGTTGAAAGTTACCTCATTCATGTCCTGGTCGATCGTTGAGTGGAATAGATGGACGGCAATTGCATTGTCTTTGTTTGTTACTTCCGTGACTGCTGCGAGGTTAGCTAATGCATCTGCTTCTGCATTTTCCTCTCTAGGTATTTGCATTACCTTCCATGTTTTGAATTGTCTCACGAGCTCTCGTGTTTTTTCAAGATACTGTTGCATTCGAGTCTCTCGAGCGATGTAAGTCCCCTGCATCTGATTTACTACCAGTTGGGAGTCGCTGTTGATCACGATTTGCTCGATTGAGAGTTCCCGTGCGAGTTCAAGCTCTTCAATAATAGCTTCATACTCTGCTTCATTGTTAGTTATAGGATAACACTTGATAGTTTGCCATGTCTTTTCACCCGTGGGTGATATTAAGACTATGCCTAAGCCGGCACCTTTTAATTTGAGGAGCCATCGATAAATAGGGTCCATAGGCCCGGATTAGCACCGTTAAAAAGTTGTAACTCTTTTTCTACTTCAGGGATAATGCTATTACTAAAGTCAGCAACAAAATCAGCTAGTATTTGAGACTTAATTGCAGTCCTAGGCTGATAGATTATTTCATGCTCACTTAATTCTATGGCCCACTTGGCTAATCTTCCTGACAATTCTTGTTTATGCAGAATATTTCTTAAAGGATATGAAGTCACAATGATGATTGGGTGACATTGAAAATATGGTCGTAATATTCTAGATGCCATTATTAAAGTTAAGGCTAATTTTTTCAGATGTGGATATATAGTTTCAGCATCTAGCAAAGTTTTACTTACATAGTAAATAGATGATTACTTACATTTTTCTTCTCTTACCAGTACTGCACTTACAACGATTTCTGAAACAGCCATGTAGATGTACAATATTTCCCCTTCTTTTGGCTTTGAAAGCAGCGGTGGTTTCGATAGATAAATCTTCAGACTCTTGAGGGCTTGTTGACATTCTTCAGTCCATTCGAACTGATTCTGCTTTTTGAGAACTGAGAAGAATTTAAAACTTTTTTCCGAAGAATTAGAAATAAATATTCCCAAAGCTGCTATTCTCCCTGTTAGTCTTTGAACTTCTTTTTTATTTGTTAAAATATCAGGTATTTCTTCTATAGCTTTAATTTGAGCGGGGTTTACCTTTATTCCTCTGTTCGATACAAGGAAACCCAAAAATTTACCTGATTGCACTCCAAAAGCACATTTTTCTGGATTTAGCTTCATATTATACCTGCATAAAATATCAAAAGTAGTAGAGAGATGCTGGAAATGGTCTTCCGCTTGTGTTGATTTTACCAACATATCATCAATATAGACTTCCATCGTCTTTCCAAGATGATCTTGGAACATTTTAGTCACTAACCTTTGATAGGTGGCTCCATCATTTTTCAAGTCAAAAGGCATAACTTTATAACAGTAAGTCCCCCTCTGTTTGTAACGAAGGAAGTTTTTTCCTCATCTGAGGGATCCATATTAATCTGATTATAACCAGAATATGCATCTAAAAAGCTTAATAATTCATGACTTGCAGTGGCATCAATCATTTGATCTCTATGTGGTAATGGGAATGAATCTTTGGGGCATGCTTTATTTAAGTCAGTGTAATATACGCATAGTTTCCATTTGCTATTCTTTTTAGGTATTACCATGGTGTTAGCTATCCAGTTAGAGTACGTTACCTCTCGTATCGAACCAATCTTCAAGATTCTGTACCTCTTCGTCAATCACATGGTTCTTGAATGGTCCTTGCTTTCTTTTTTTTTGCTTAACATGTACGAAGGATGGATCTTCATTTAGTTTATAAGTCATCACTTCTTGTGGGATACTTGTCATATCTGAGTGGGACCATGCAAAGCAGTCTGCGTTAACCTTTAAATTATTATTTAACTTACCTCTTCGACCGGGGCCCAGCCTCGTACCTATATACACTTTCTGTTCAGGCTTTTGTTCAGACAGTGGAACAACTTTGAGCTCTTCCGTAGTTGTTTTGATGTGCTCGTCTTCCTCCGGTTAATGAATGGTGTCCAGTCTGGAATATGCATCCGTGTGGTGTAATGCACCTTCTGTGGTACTTGATTCACCTTCTCGTAAGTATTTTCTTTCGTACCTGTTTCAACAATAATACATTCCGTACATATTTGGGTAGTAATTTCTTCCATGCTTGTTTGGGCGGTGTTACCTGCTTGGGAGATTCCCTTATCTTTTGATTCTTCCACCTCTATTTTTTTGTTGTAGTGTACCATGGAATTTATATTTCTTGCGGTTTGCTGGTCGCCTCTAATTTGCTGAATCCCCCCATTCAGAGGGGAATTTAATTACCTAATGCAAGGTGGAGGGTATTGCTTTCATGTCGTGGATCCATGGCCTTCCCACGATTACGTTATAAGCCATGTCAGTATCGATGACTTAGAACCTGGTAATTTTGATCACCCCCTCAACATAAGTGCTAAGCTCAATTTCTCCTTTAGTTATAACCGTAGAGTTATCAAACCCTGATATGGCTCGTGCCCTTGGGATTACTTGATTCCCCAATAGCATTTCTTCCACGACTCTTAGCAAAATGATATTGACTGAACTGCCTGGATCAATCAACACTCTTTTTACGTTAGTGTCATGAATAAGTAAAGATATTACCAGAGCATCATTTTGAGGAAGCATTAATCCACTGATATCTGCATCATCGGAGGTTATATCGTCCGCTTCCACATTTTCACGAACCCTTTTTCCATGTGTAATTGTGAACTTTGTGGTCGTTTTTCAGAACACTCCGTTTACTTCTTCACCTCTGTGTATCACGTTGACAGTTCGTTTTGGAGAAAGAGGCTTTGGGGGATCCTGCCTATTCTTCATATATGCATGTTTACCTTTATCACTAAACAATTCTGTTAAATAGCCCTGTTTCAATAAATATTCTACTTCACCTTGTAAAAATCTGCAATCTGCAGTCTTGTGCCCATGATCGTTATGGAATTCACACCAGTGATCTGGGTTCCTTCTATTTGGATTTGATCGCATCTCTTTGGGCCACATAACCTTGTCTCCTGTGTTCCTCAATATTGAGAGAAGCTCAGTAGTACTTACATTAAAGGCATGATCCCCAATTCGGGTATTACCTCTAGGTCGTTCATCTCGATCTTTTCTGGATCTAAATGAGGATGAGACTATGTTTCTTCCTGGTGGTCTATAGTCTGACCTAGTGTTTTCGAACCTGGGACGAATATCACGTCCCGAGGGTCCTAAGTAAGGATCGCACCTGCTTTTACCTGATCTTCTGTCTGATTCTGGACGTCTGGATCTGGAATGATCTTCATCTCTTGAACAAGCAATGATATCTTCTTCTATTCTGAGTTTAGTACTATACCTGTTATATACATCGTTCCATGTTGTAGCGGGGAATTCTCTTAGACTTTCCTTAAGTCGTCTCGTGGCTTCTGAGCTTTTATCGTTTAGGTTGCTTGAAAATGCCATGGCTGCCCAATTATCAGGCACCCTGGGTAACTGCATTCTTTCTCGTTGAAACCTGTCTACAAACTCACGGAGTAGTTCCGTGTCTCCTTGTTTTATTTTGAATATGTCTTCCATTCTTTTCTCAACTTTTTGTGCACTAGAGTGTGCTTTTATAAATGAATCTGCAAGCTCAGCAAAAGAGTCAATAGAATTTTCAGGGAGAAGAGAATATCAGGTTAGGGCTCCTTTGGTAAGTGTTTCCCCGAATTTTTTGACAAGGACTGATTCAATCTCTTGTTTTGTTAAGTCGTTGCCTTTTACTCCAGTAGTGAAAGCAGTCACATGATCACGTGGGTCAGTTTTTCCATCATATTTGGGAACGTCAGGCATTTTAAACTTTTTGGGTATAGGAAAGGGTGCCACACTTGGCTTCCAAGGTTGTTGAGAATACCTATCAACATCAATGCCTTTGATAGTAGGCGGTACTCCAGGAGTTTGTTCGATGCGATTGTTCTGCTCCTTCATCTGTTTCCGCATGGTTAGCAGTAAATTTTGTAATTCAGAATTATTAGTCATACCTGGTTTTGCTTCGAGAGATTCGTTAGGAGTATCTCCCCTTCCTGAGTTCGCCAACCCAGATTGAGGATTTTCCATGGTGATGGTATTATTGAGGGGTGGTGTCGGTGGTGCAGGTAACGCTGCCGGTAATCCCCTCGCAAATTCTTGCAAAGCTTGNATGGTTTTTATTGTTGGAGTTTGACATAGTTCAGAGGATATCGCTTGAAAAGCAAACAAAGATTATCAGATTCCCGGTAACGGGACCAATGTGTTTAACCAAAGAATTAGATCCTTTGACCAAAGCTATTTCTAGGATGAACACGGGTTACTAATAATCAAGGAAATAATATTAAATAAAGAGAAACAAGTAATAGACAATATTGCAAAAATATAGAAAAACAAAGTAGATTGTATTTGAAAATCAGATGTCCTTACAAGTTATATTTCCTTCCTTTATATAGGAGGTTCCTTAATAATGTTTGGTTCTTGCAATAATTGCTCATTAATGACTAATTATTAAATTAATGAGGTGTTACCAAGGGCCACTGTAATTATTATGTGAAGGTTACATAACGTCTGGGCTTTTTATTGGGGATTCCTGAATCTATCTGTAACTCTATCTAGATTCACTCTGACCGTGTCCCTCCCTTGTCTCGATTAGAGCGAGTTTCCTGTGGTTGATGAGCTCGAGGGTTTATTGAGTCGTGCCTTTTTGTTCCGTACCTCTTCAAAGAATCACATCCAGTTATCGCGTTCTCTGTCCACATAATTGGCTGAGTTGTCAAGAGTTGGCTTATGTGTGAAACTCTTTTTTACCAATACAGTGGGTCCAAAACTAGTTATCAAGTACAACGACGTACTTGATGTAAGGGTTGTAAGGATATTTCTCCTTTTGGAACCCTATTCCCTACCTGTTTCTATCATTATTGAAATACATGGCAGTAATAGCATCTGAGGACCAGGTACACTTAAGAGATTTCTCAAGATCGTTTTTACCTTCTCCAATTCTGCTTGAGTTGCCTAGTTTTCTCAAGCTCACCACACAAACTAGTTTTCACATCATTTAATTCTTTTTCAAGATTGATGTGTGCCTCACTAGTTACTTCCTTTCCTTTCTCAATGCTCACACGTCTATGTTCAATTTTAAGTCCCTCAAGTGTTTCCTCTGGGTCTGCGATTACCACTAAAAATCATCCCTCTCTTGCTCAGTAGCTGCAACTTTCCCTTCTAGGGTATTCTTTTCTTTGCTAAGGTTTTCTATGGTTTCCTTTAATTCAACAACCACTTCCATCAGATCATCTCTCTCATTTTCTACACTATTGAATTTTCCAGTTAAAACTTCTTTCTCTTTTTCAAGATTATCTATGGTTTCCTTTAAATCAACCACACAGACCACCAAGTCATCCCTAGTTTGTTCAGCATCTCCTAGCTCTATGGTCAAGGCATCCTTATCATTAACAAGACTATGATATGCATCAACTAGAACATTAGCTAATGACATTAGTTTCTTAGGAGAATAGGATTTCATATTCCTCTTAACATCCCTGAAATTTACCTCATCATTGTCGTCATCTTCATCATCATCAACTGAGCCATCAATGCAAATAATGAATCATATTCCTTTGCTTCATTTTCCACTGCCATCATGGAGTTGTCTCCTGCATCATTTTCTTCTTCTGATTCACTGGAGGAGTCTCCCCATGCAGCAAGAGCTTGCTTCACAACATTATCAGCTGCACTTTTTCGTTTGAAGTGTTTGTCAGGAACCAGATTCCTTTTTGCTGCTTTCTCAGAGTTGTGCTTCTAATGCACCTGCTTTAGCAGTGGGAAATCTTTGATGAAATGTCCTGGATTTCCACACTTGTGACAGAGATCATAGTTCTTTGGTTTATTGGAGCTATCTCTCTTTGGTATTCCACCATTTCTTCGAACCATTTTTTGAAATCTTCTGGTAAGATAGGACATATCACTATCTTCCTCACTTGAGTCATTGTTTTCAGCCTTGAGTACCATGTTCTTCTCCTTCTTCGGTTCTCTTCTTTCACTATCTTTCTTTCTCTTCATCTCGTATGTCATCAGATTCTCAACCAGCTCATCCATAGTTAAGGTTTGCAGGTCTTTGGCTTCAGTAATAACGTTCACCTTACTGTCCCATGAGTTGGGTAAGACGCTAAGAACCTTCCTTACAAGCTTGTTTCTAGAAATGATCTCTCCAAGTGAATGCAACTCATTTATGATGGAAATGAATCTTGTGTGCATGTCCTGTATAGATTCGTCGTCTTTCATACTAAAAAGCTCATCTCAGTGGTGAGCATGTCGATCTTGGACTGTTTGACTTGAGTAGTTCCTTTATGCACCGTTTGCAATGCTTCCCATATCTCCTTGGCAGATTGACAAGCTGAGATTCTATTGTATTCATCAGGTCCTATACCACACACCAAGATCTTTTTAGCATGAAAGTTCTTTTCCACGGCTTTTCTATCGGCATCATTGTATCCCTTCCTAGTTTTCGACACCACAACGGCAGGTTGGAACAAAAGGGCCGTCGCATATAACATCCCATAGCTCGGAGTCTTCCACCATTATAAAGTCATGCATTCGAGTTTTCCACCAGCCGTAGTACTGAATGTTGAATCTCGGAGGCCTGTAGGTTGATTGTCCTTCCTTAAAGTTTGGTGGAGCAGCCATGGAGATCCTTTCTAGGTGTTAACCTTTTAGAAAGAACTTGCTCCGATACCAATTGATAGAATATAAGAGTCCACCAAACTGTATAGTGACCTGGTCCTATATCAGTTCCCACAGTACTAACTAATAAAATAGTAACTAAATAAGACACATGATTTTTACGTGGAAAAACCTAACTCAATGGGATAAAAACCAAGACCTACACTGGTAGGTTTTCAACTTCACTAACTTGCAATGCACTTGTTACAAGCCACTTTGTAATGACTCTATTACAAAGACTTCAACCTCACTAACTTGTAATACACCTATTACAAGCCACTTTGCAATACACCTATTACAAAGACTTCAACTCGTGACTAACTCTAGTCACGACACAAACACTGAAGGTTTATGGTTTACAAGGGGTTCATAAGTAACGCTTCTAGATAAGCAAAGTAGGAATTACAATGAAGAACAAATACAAAGATACAACTCAACTAAGGACATACACAAGACTTGTTATGTAACTGGTCCGTAGTAGTATTGCACTTTGCTCTTGATACACTTGTGACTTCAATGCTCTATCAGATCTTCAATGCTGAGTGAATATCACAAAATGTTCAAGTGAAGTTTTGTTGCAATACTCCTTGTTGATATACTTTAGATGACATCACTTGGATGATGTACACACTTGGTTGGTGCAAGGCCCTTCCCAATGGGAAGTGACTGTTGCACTGTTTATGCACTGTAGCGTGCACAGTTGCAGGCAGTCATTTTCCAGCTGTAGAGTTGACTTTGTACTTCTGTCAGGGAAATTCTAGCGGATCATGTCCCTGAATTGGTTCTTGTGTAGCTAAAGTCACACCTCTCATATTAGCTAAAGTCCATTGCTGAAGAATTGTACCAAGTATGCATCAGGTCTTTTATTTGGTTCTAGACAAGAAGTTTGTTAGATCATCAAAACATAAAACTGTGAAACCTTTTTCTCTTTTTAATTAAAAGGCATGTCTCCTACAAATTATGTGATCATAATTATTACTCGGAAGCTACTAGGCTGCACGTACTTTTTTTCCTTGGGGAAATACTACTTCTTGACAAGTCATTAATAAGGAAAAGACTTTGCTATATATATATATAGGTCGCGGATTATAAATGAACTCATGCATGAGCTTAATCACCTAACTTATGAATTTGGGACAGCCATGCATTCCAGGATCCCGTCCTAAGCTTTGCTATATATATATATATATATTATATAGAAATGAAAAGTTGATAGATCAAGGGTATATTTGTCATTATATCCTCTTATTTTATTATATATTTCAATATTATATACTAAGACATAAGGTTAAATCAATACCTATGAAAATATAGAAATAAGTACATTTACACTATTCAAGAAAATTACTCCATCAAAACTCCAACTCCCATTTTTCGGTCACTACTATATATATAGAGAGAGGGGGCCTTTTGGTTGGAGGGATTAAAAAGCTAATTTAGCACTAAATTTCGTATAAAATAATATATTATCTAATTGGAGGATAGGACAATACTTTTCGCATAACTAATGCACTATTTGGTTGTTCCTATAAGAAAAACTAATCCATGCGTGACCTTATGCAATGTTTAGTTGGCTGTATTGAATAACATCCGCATCAATTATTTGAGAATCTATATATTATTTTATGAAGAATCGGTTGTCAAGAACTACGTATTGGGATTATATTGAACTATTTAAAGATAAAAATGCTACTAAAGAAAATAATTCTTACATTACATTACATTCCTCTATTTATTAATTAACTATCGAGGTGTGCACGTGTTATGCACGGTCCCAATATTTAAGCTCATGCGAAAGATATTTATATCAAATAAATTTCATAATTCTAAAAATATTAATGGTTAATGTAACCGGAGGGAAAAAAACTTAACGTTTTACGGTATTATATCTCAGAATGTAATGAGATATAATGTAGACTCTCTTCTTATAATAGGAAGTTCAAACAATTTATAAACAAAACTTCACCCGTATCAAATAAATTATTCTAGTTTATATTTAATTTAAAGTTCTCACTTTTATATGTACTTTGGAGTTGTTTCTTGAAGGTTTGTCACTCATATTAAATATTGTTTGTAACTTATCCATCCTAATCGCTTGAAAGTTTAAATTGTTGACTTGACAAGTTTATTCATGTCAAACAAAATATTTTTAACTTTATTCTACCTAAAATTGGTTAAATGATTTTTATATTTTCAGGTGAAGATATTAGGTATTTTTACATACTTTTCTCCTTTCGTTAGGAGTATTTTGTTGTTGTTTACAACTAAACTTTTTCCATTACACTTAATTTGTTGTTGTTACAATTAAACTTCCACGAATCCTCCTTTTTTATAAGTAAAATAGGTATATATTATATTTTTGACTATCTTATTGTCTGTTAACCTTAATATTTGGTTAAGACCTATTAAAAAAAGTGGATGTTATTTGACTAATGTTAATCAGTAAATTGTTATGTCATTAGTTTGATAGTTATCATTGAAAGTTTTAATCACTATGAGAGTGTTTGACTAAGCTTATAAACTGGTCAAACTGGCTTATAAGCATTTTCGGCTTATTTACGTGTTTGGTAAAGTTAAAAGTGCTTATAAGTCACGTGCTTATAAGTAAAAAATAAGCCAAAAGTCATAAGCTGGTCACCCTCAGCTTATAAATTTTTAGCTTATAAGCACTTTAAGTTTAATCAAGATTTTTACTTTTTTATCCTTAAAATATTCTTTTTTAGAACAAAACTCTTACATCAATACTCACTGCCTTAAGTATTGTTTCAACCTGAACGTCCCGCCTCTTCAAGTCTTGAATTCTCATTGACCATTTTAAGATAAGCAAATTCTCTATTCCTTTACATATTTGTTTTTCGTTTTGTTATGCTAAGAATATTTTTTATTTTTTTAAACTTTCATGGATCCTCCTATTCTTGAAATAAAATAGTTTTATGTTATCTTGTCATATTCTTTGTTAACCCTCTATATTTTTTAGACCTCCCAGGAAGATCAATGTTGTTTGTTATCATCTTGATTTAAGAAAACCTTAAATTAAATTGAACTTTTATAGAAGTAAATACTTTCTCATATCAAAGTTTGTGATTAATTTAACCAAGTTATCCTTCACTAAAAATAATCTTTAATAACCTATTATTTGGAAATATTTTTATATTCAAAATCTTACTCATTAATAACACTACTATACTCGTGTCTAAGATCCGAAAACTATTTAATCAAAAATCTTATAGCTACTCTCTCATAAAATTTAGAAAATTATATTCTCTTTGATACTCAATATCATTAGTGGAGACCATTCTCACTTCTCGTGTGCACTCTATCATTATAACATCTCAACAGAAAATACATTTTACATGAAAATAGTTTATACCATATTAACAAACATTTTGTTTAATAAATATTTATGTACGTTTGTTACTGAGGTATTGTAATACAATCATATCTTTCTATAACAATCATCCTTTATAACAATAATTTACTATAATGATCTTGGGAATCAATTTTTCATATGTTATAATATATATTTAATATAATAACACTTTACTATAGCTGTCAAAATATCTCGAAGCAACCAAAGTTGTTATAAATAAGTTTTACTATAGTATAAACATAATTTTTTTTCTCAAATTAAAATAAAATAGAAGTTGGTGTAAAATCTCGAACTACATGCTAAGCGAATTGTGCATTTAGATTTTGATTCAGTTTAAATAATCTATTAGATATTAGTAACATAAACTGTTTTATTTTGTTTTACTTAAATAAAATTATAACAAAAATAAAATAACTAATGGAAATATGAATTTTTTATAATTTTATGAGTTAAATATATTCTCTATGAAATAAATAATAAGAGTACTTTAAAATTACCATACATGAAAACTGTCATACTAACCACGTGGTCACAACTTCAACGCTAATGTTTAAAAGTAAAAGGCTGGATAAGAGACAGCTGTATTGAATGGGCCCATACGTTTTCAAAATTGAAGTACATCAATTGGTGCAATTTAGTCAAGGCAGTTTAAAATTTGTAGCGTTATAATTTTTTTGGCAAGTCATATTATCTCATTTATACTGAAATGACCAAATTGTCCTTTGAATCCTAAGCAGACATGTCGTCCGGCTATGTGCTATGTGCTATGTGCTAACTCCCTCTTATTAGATAGTAGATGATAACATGACTACGTTCATATTCTTAATCATCACCAATTATTTTTTCATTATTATTCCCCGTTTAACTAGCCAGTATCCTCCACAGGGTCGTACAAGTCCTTTTCTTTACTCTTTAAGAGTTAAGATAGTTTAAGAGATGGAGTTTGACTTTTTAAAACGAGAAGAATTGTGTTTATGGAGGTGGAGCATTTGTTTTAACCAAAAAGTGTTAAGCTTTTTGTTAAATCAATTAAGTAAGATGATAATAGTCAAATTCTAGTTAAACATAATAAATCCTAGATTTGAGATGTCACGATCCGAAATCCCATTTTCAAGTCGTGATGGCGTCTAACGTTGAACCCGCTAAACAAGCCAACGTTACTGGTTATTCTGATTTATTCCTTTGTTATTTAACATTTAAAAAGTGCAATACAAGAACGAATAGAAATAAGAATGCGGAAGATAAAAATTTCAACAACTTAAATAATAAATCTTACGAGATTTCCTTAAACATACCCCCAGAACTGGTGTCAAAATTTCACGGACAGCCTAAGATTTACTAAAAAATATGAGTCTGAAATAAACAAGTGTAGCTATCTAGAAATACAAGATAAGACAGAAGGAAAGAAATAGATGGTGACGCCAAAGCCCGCGGACGCCTGTAGGACTACTTCGGTGTCGCCGTGGACTGAAGGATACTCTCTCGCTCAATGTCCACTGGGTCCGGCTCCGTAATCTGCACAACATAAAGAAGTGCAGGTGTAGCATCAGTACTGTCACGACCCAATTCTGGAGTCGTGATGACGCCTGTCGTGGAACCAGGCAAGCCTCCCTATTTAAATAAGCTAAATTCAATACCCAATAGAAATGTGATTTTTAAACGAATTTATTAATAAAACTAAGAATCTGAAATTTAAAACAACATTTGAAAACTAAATTTAAACCTCCAATCCCCGGATCTGGTGTCACTCAGTCATGAGCTACTATAACATAAAGTAAAGAAAATGGGAAAAGTCTCAAAATATAAATGAAATAGGTGGAATAAAGAAAGAGAAGGCCAGGTCGCGATCGCCAGCTGCTACCTCGACAACTCCACTAGAAATTCTGACCGCAGCTCAAAATCCGCTACCGGGTCCTGATGTACCTGGATCTGCACACAAGGTGCAGGGGGTAACGTGAGTACACCAACTCAGAAGTAACGAACCCAAACTATAGGCTGAGAAGTAGTGACGGACAAACCTCAATTATGTTACAATAAATATTATGCAGAATTTAGACATGCTAATAGTTTATCAGGATGAGAAAATATGCCAACTATACCAGTATACTCTACATGCCATCATAAATATATGAATGAAACCAGTATGGATATGCACACAGTGGTCACAACTCTCCCAAAGAAGTCCACTCAGTACTATATATGGCTCTCAGGCCCAGGGAAGTTCCATCCCAGAATATGCATAAACACCGGTGACCGTAGTCACTATGTACTGAGGAGAAAGGCCAATCCAGCCCCCCACGGAGAAGATCTATCTCCGGAATATAACAATCGGACAATTTCCATAACCAGGGAAGATCATCCCTCACATAACATTAGCTTCGGACAAGATCCATGCCCAGGGAAGATCCATCCCTCAATATCTGCGCTCACTGGGGGGTGTAAAGACTCCGGAGGGGCCCTAGTGGGCCAAGCGCCATATCAAGCCAACAAAGGCATGATTTAAATATCACTACAGTGTGCAGTCCATTCTCATAACTGTCTCAATAACAGGCTCTCGGCCTCACTCAGTCATTACTCTTCAGTCTCACTCACATGGATCACAAATGCCTCCATCAGCCCGAAACAATGATAAATATGCATGTAATTAACAATACTGAGACTGAGATATGAAATGATATGCTATAACAGGACTGAGTGTATGACATCAAATAATCACAACATGAGACAACAATATACGACCACTCGGGTCTCAGCTTTTCCAGCGTGAAGCCTAGCACTTATACTTAACACGATTTCTAACATGTTCACAATTACCACATTAATAGATGCACAAATATCATCACAGAATAATCACTAAGCGGGGCCATGGGATAATTTAGGCCAAAAATACCCAGTGCACGCCCGCACGCCCGTCACTTGGCATGTGCGTCACCTCAACAATAGTCATAAATCATTTAGCTCGGGGTTTTGAACCCTCAGAATCAAGTTTGGAAACGTTACTTACCTCAAAATCGGCTAAAAACTATTCCGCAGTGCCTTTGCCTCTAAATCCCGCCTTTGAGTGCTCCAAATCTACCAAGTTCAGATTTTTATCATCAAATTATTCTTAAGGTGTGAATCCCCATCGAAAAATATCAATTTAACTCAAAAACCCGAATTTAGTCAAAACCCGACCCCCGGTCCCACGTCCCGAAACTCAGAAATTTTTAGAGAAAATTGTTCTTCATCCTCTCACGATTCCGTACATATAAAGAACACCAAAATCGGAGTTCGTTTGACCCCTCAAATCGACCCCTAAAGGTCTCTTAATCTCAAGCCCTAAAACCCAATTTTTCTACTGTTTTTCATGAATTAAACGCTGAGATTGTGGTCTATAATCACCCATAAATGAGTTTTAATAATAAAATTACTTACCTCTAAGCAACCCACTGATTTTCTCCTTCAAAATCCGTTCAAAAAGCTCTCTTCCGCCCAACAATGTTGTAAAATAAGGTTTAAGTCGCGGAAGGGTTTATTTAAATATGCCATGTGATTTCCTCTCTGTGATCAAAAACTTAGCCACGCGATCGCGGTTTGCAGCAGTCCAACCTCACGCGATCGCAACCGAATGCACGCGATCGCGAAGACCAATTGACCTCACCCCCCACGCGCCTGATTTTCCTCTACGCGATCGCGATGAACCACACGCGATCGCACTGAACTGACCCCCAAAGCTACACGATCGCGACCCGTATTCTGCGATCGCACTGAACAAATTCACCCTGGTCCATTTTAACCCTACGCGATCGCACGCCTACCTACGCGATCGCAGTGAACGACCTTCAGCTGTGAAAACACCAGAAACAACAATGTTTTTCAGTACAATAATGCGCGTTAATCACCCAAAATCAATCCCGAGCCCCTCGGAACCCCAACCAAAGTTACCAACATATCCCATAACATCATTCAAACTTAGTTTCACTCTTAAAACACCAAAACTACCATCAAAACACCAAATTTACATCGGATTCAAGCCTATGAACTTTGAAATTTCTAAAATCCACCAACGATGCCGAAACTATCCAAAACAACTCCAATTGACCTGAAATTTTGCAGACACATCCAAAATGACATTACGAACCTGTTCCAACTTCTAGAATTCCATTTTGACCCCAATAGCCTATTTTCCACCGCCGACCAGAAATCGCCAAAAACTAACTTTCGCCAATTCAAGCCTTATTCTACACCGGACCTCATAAAATTATTCCGGACACAATCCTAAGTCCCAAATCACCTAACGAAGCTATTCGAGTTATAGAGTCTGCATTCCGAGGTCGTTTACCAATAAGTTAACTCTCAGTTGACTTTTCCCATTATAATGATAGGTGTCCACCATGATATGGACGGCCTGTCCGTTCAGTTTTGCCTCCACGAACAAGGACCCTTTTTCCTTCAATCTGGGCTCCTTGCCCATCACAGCACCAAGTATATTCTGACCCATTTGGGCAAGGTCAGGCTTGTCTTGAATAACCTGCTTTAAGGCAGGCTCTTTGGTCAGCAACGCTCCAAGCATCATGTGGCCAAGATGAGCTACATCGCACCTCTCCGCAGCAGCATTTTCACCAACAGGTACAGTACCTTGTGCAGCACCTTCCGCTTGCCTCCGCTCCGCAGCAATTAAGGCACCAAGCTTGCCTAAAGACGGACAGTCTTTGTAGTTGTGGCTGGGGTCCTTACAAAGATAGCAGCCATTGCGAGGACCGTTTGCCTTCTTCTTTTCATTGTATTTGTCCCGCCAGTGAGAACGTTGTTCCTCTCTTTTGAAATCACGACCCGTGTTGGAAGCAGTAGTTTGCTTGCCTTTGTAAGACCGATCTCTTACTGGCTTGGTAGGCCGGCTTCGGGTGTCCCTAGCTTTTGTGGATTCTGTCCTGTAATCTGTCAAGTACTCGGCAACGGCTATGGCTTCGTCCACGTCTTTGACTTGATGTCGCTGCAACTCTTGTTTGGCCCAATTTTGAAGGCCATCCATGAAGTAGAACAACAATTCATCGCTGGACATGTTTGGAATCTGCAAGATCAGTTTTGTAAATTCCTTCACATACTCCCGAATGGAAGTGGTTTGTTTGAGCTCTCTCAACCTCCGGCGAGCCTCATTAACGATATTTTGGGGGTAAAACTGCCGTTTTAGCTCGGTTTTGAACTGCTCCCAGTCCCGAATGGAACAAGTGCCCCTTTCTATATCGGCTTTCTTTCGCCGCCATCAAAGCATGGCGGTGTCGGCTAGGTACATGGTTGTTGCCCGGATCTTGGTTGCCTCATCAACAAGGTCAAGATGCTCAAAATAGTCCTCCATCTTCCAGATGAAGTTCTCAACGTCTTGAGCATTCCTTTCGCCCCTAAACTCTTTGGGTTTAGGGCCCTCGATTTTTGTTTCAAGAACTAACACCTGTCCGGTGCCACCGCCTAGTTTAGTTGCCTCCAGTTGTTGCTTGAGAGCTTCGACCTCTCCATGCAACTTTGAAACAGCCTCGGTCAGCTTGAGTTCCAGGTTGGTTAGACCGTCCCTGTGCTCCTAGGTCAGCATGTCTATTGCTTCCTTGACGTCCCCAATCTCCTCTATGGCAGTGGACTCAAGCGAAGCGAAGTTGCCTTCAAAAACTTCTATACGATGGTTCAAGGCGGCTAAGCCAGCCTCGTTGGATCTATGTGTGTGTCTAGACGGCCTGAAGTAGACGCATCTATGTTCTTGCCAAGGCAAACCTCTTGTGGGGGTGGCTCATGAAATGCACCCCCACCTGTTATGTCCAAGGCAGGATCCCGAACCTCTCTGGTTCCCCTCTTCTTTTGCTTATGTCTCTTGGTTGGTGACTCCTCTCTACCACGATTGTTGATAGGACCAGCATCTCCTCCGTCGTTTTCCATGTTTAAGTATCCAAGGCTCTGATACCATTTGTCACAGGATTAACTTCAATATTCACCTGTGAGGACAACTAGCTAGCTAAAATGCTACGGTCTAGTTTCAGTCCAAGTGAAGGATCAGCACAAAAACGAGCTAACGATGACAATACTTCTTACACACAAATGCTGGAAAGAAAATGAATCAAAGGCATACAAAGGGTTTTGGAGGCCAAGGCCAATTTTCAGATTATATTAAGAGAAAGGGAATTTACAAGTAATGAGATGCTTATTTGTTGTGTTTGTACAAGTATTTATAGGCTTATTTATCCAGACATGGTTGGAAATACAAGAAAGGTAAACTAAAGCTGCTGCCAAGCATGGTGTGCAGCAATGATTTCAGTCAGGCATGCTGCAAAAGCTGTCAGGCATGCTGGGAAGCAATCATTCCAGACAGGCATGCTGCAAAAGATGTCAGGCATGCTACAAAAGCTGTCAGGCATGCTGCAAGGGCTACCAGGCATGCTGAAAAGGCTGGCAGGCATGCTGCAAGGGTGATCATTGCTGGTTTTTGAATTTGTCTAGCCATGGCAGATTTGAAGTTTGGGGAAGCTACGGAGGAGCCTGTTCTGGACTTGCCCGAATTCTCCAAAGTCTTTGAGGTGCACACGGATGCATCAGATTTTGCTATTAGGGGAGTCCTTATGCAAGAGGGACATCCAGTAGCTTTCAGAAGCATAAAATTAAATGATGTAGAGCTCCGGTACACCGTCCATGAGAAGGAGATGACGGTCGTGGTTCACTGCCTTAGAACCTGGCGTCATTACTTATTGGGAACTCACTTTCTTGTCAAAACAGATAATGTGGCGACAAGTTACTTTCAATCTCAGAAGAAGCTATCACCCAAGCAAGCTCGGTGGCAGGATTTCCTAGCAGAATTTGATTACTCACTGGAGTACAAACCCGGTAAGGCCAATGTTGTTGTTGACGCCCTAAGTCGGAAGACTGTGCTAGCAACCATTGTTAGTACCACCACTTGTGATATTCTAGATGCCATAAAGCAAGGGATGCAGCACGATCCAGTGGCAAAACAACTTCTTGACTTGGTTTCCCAAGGCAAGACAAAGAAGTTCTGGACATAAGATGGGATCCTTTATACCACATGCAGGAGAGTCTTTGTGCCAAAATGGGGGAGCCTTAGGCGCACCTTGATCAGGGAAGGGCACGACACTGCTTGGGCTGGGCATCTAGGCCAAAAATGCACCTTGGCGTTGTTGGAGTCAGCTTATTATTGGTCGCACATGAGGGACGACATCGAGGTGTACGTCCGAACATGCCTTGTATGCCAACAAGACAAGGTGGAACACAAAGTACCCGGAGGCTTGCTTGAGCCATTGCCCGTAGCGGAAAAACCATGGGACAGCGTCACCATGGACTTCATTACATGCTTCCCAAACTCAGAGGGCTTTGGCACCATTATGGTGGTAGTCGATTGGTTTTCAAAATATGCAACTTTCACTGCCACCACCGCAAATTGCAAAGCCAAGGAGGCAACACGGTTATTTCTCAGGGACGTGGTCAAACATTGGGGCGTTCCAAAGCACATAATCAGCGATCGGGATCCCCTGTTCACCGGAGCTTTCTGGAGAGAATTATTCAGCTTGTTGGGGTCGTAATTACATTTCTCCACCAACTTTCACCCACAAACATATGGGCAAACGGAGAGGGTCAATGCCCTCCTTGAGCTATATTTGAGGCACTTTGTAAGTGCAAATCAGAGGGATTGGGCAAAGCTGCTTGATACTGCCCAATTTTCATACAATTTGCAGCGTAGTGAATCCACGGGGAGGAGTCCGTTCGAGCTAGCAACTGGGAAGCATCCTAACACACCCCAATCCTTGCCAGTAAGTTTAGAATTAAGGAACCCAGGGGCATTCCATATGTCAAAGGCTTGGGAAGAACAAGTAGATATGGCCAGATCCTACTTGAACAAAGCTGCCCGCAAGATGAAAAAGTTTGCTGATCGGAAACGACGACAGGTGCACTACCGCGTTGGGGATAAGGTAATGGTCAAACTCAATCCCCGCCAATTCAAGTCATTAACGGGCGTCAACCAGAACTTAATTCGATGCTATGAGGGGCCGTTTGTAATTATTGCCAAGGTTGGCAAGATCTCTTTCAAGCTGAACATGCCTGGCCACTTGAAAATCCATCCCGTCTTCCATGCTTCTCAGCTCAAGCCTTATCACGAAGACAAGAAAGACGCCGAAAGAGGGCAGTCCAGCCACGCCCAAATATTCATCCCTCATTCTGCCCTCAACAAGAAAATCGAAGAAATTGTCGACCATCAATTGGTCTGAGGCAAAGGTTGGGCCAATTCGAGCACCCAATTTCTGGTGCATTGGAAGGGACAGCCGGCCGAAGAAGCAACATGGGAGAACTATGAAGATCTTTGGCAATTCAAAGATCAGATTCGTGACTACTTGAATCTCTGTGGCGCGGCGGTCGTCGCCAATTCAAGTAGGGGAGAGTGTTCCGACCCGCTTGATCCTTCCCGAATTTTCCCGCTGTAGCTGCCCCAAAATTCAAATCTGCCATGGCTAGACAAATTCAAAAACCAACAATGATCACCCTTGCAGCATGCCTGGCAGCCTTTTCAGCATGCCTGACAGCTTTTGCAGCATGCCTGGTCGGAATAATTGCTTCCCAGTATGCCTGACAGCTTTTGCAGCATGCCTGACTGAAATCATTAATGCACACCATGTCTGGCAGCAACTTTAGTTTACCTTTCTGTATTTCCAGCCATGTCTGGATAAATAAGCCTATAAATACTTGTACAAACACAGCAAATAAGCATCTCATTACTTGTAAATTCCCTTTCTCTTGAATATAATCTGAAAATTGGCCTTGGCCTCCAAAACCCTTTGTGTGCCTTTGATTCATTTTCTTTCCAGCATTTGTGTGTAAGAAGTATTGCCATCGTTAGCATGTTTTTGTGTTGATCCTTCACTTGGACTGAAACTAGACCGTAGCATTTTAGCTAGCTAGTTGTCCTCACAGGTGATTGTTGAAATTAATCCCATGACAATTGCTCTCTTTTTAAGGACTAAGTGGCTAAACTCTCACTACAACCATTCTGATTTCAAGCCTACCAACTCTAAAACATTAATAACAGTATAACCAACCTATGGCCAATCAAGAATAGTAAGTATAATGTAGGTTTTTACGTAACGACGGACCGGGTCATTACAAGTACAACCGACCCCATGTACTGAGTAAGTACCGAGCCTAACCTCGACGAAGTAGTGACGAGGCTAGGACACGACCACACATAACACATGTGCAATTCAATAGTATACAGGAAATAATCAAGTAAATACAACAACGGGGGAGAACATGCTGAGGACAAAGGGCAATAACTAGCTGAAATAACAGAACAAGATAACAATTGGAATGTATAAATAACAGCAGTAATTAATAGCTCTGAACAAGTAAATAAACAGAAACAACACGGCATGTCCCCTCGTGCATAACCTCACAACCGCTCAGCACGGAATGTCCCCTCGTGCATAAATAAATAATCACTCGGCACGAAATGTCCCCTCGTGCATAACCTCACAACCACTTGGAACGGAATGTCCCCTCGTGCGTAAATAAATAATCACTCGGCACGGAATGTCCCCTCGTGCATAACCTCACAATCACTCGGCACAGAATGTCCCCTCGTGCGTAAATAAATAATCACTCGACACGGAATGTCCCCTCGTGCATAACCTCACAGTCACTCGACACGGAATGTCCCTCGTACATAACATGTATAAAATCAACAATTGACAGGAAAATTCAACAAATAGAAACCTCAAATGCACAAAAATAATCAACAAGGATTCTACCATCCCGGCAAGGGACTCAAATATAACCAATCTCACTCAAAGGTATAATTTAGCAAATAATCCTAAAACGAATGAGTAATCAATAACATTCTACATCATGATATATCCTCAATGTATCACTTTAATAATAACAATTAATTCATAACACAGAGAATATCAAAGAACACTATGAAATTCATCAAGTTCGACTCACGGGCATACTTGACCACAACATATAGGTACCCGTCACCTCACCTATATGTTGGAAATGGAATAACACATAGCAAATAAGACTTTATACCTATTCCCTCAAGCTAATGTTAGGCCAAACACTTACCTCGGCTCCAAGAATGCAAATCAAGCCTCTAGCACCGCTTTTCCTCTCGAATCCGACTCCGAAACAATCGTATCTAGACATAATTGACTCAATAACATCAATAATTACTCAACAATTCAATTTAAAAGCTTAATTATAGAATTCCCAACATTCTTCCCAAAAGTCTAAAAATCAACCACGGGCCCGCTTTGTCAAAACACGAGGTTCGGACCAAAACTCGATCACCCATTCACCCACGAGCCCGAATATACAATTTGTTTTGAAATTTGACCCCAAAACGAGGTCAAATTCCAAAATAATCAAAAATCCCTAACTCTACCCAAAACTCCAATTTTTTACCTTAAATTCCATATTTTTAAGCCTATAATATAATGGATGTTGATGAAAATGGAAGAAAACAAGTTAAAGATCACTTACCTAAGAGATTATGGTGAGGAAATGCTTCAAAAATCGCCTAAGAGCTTTGAAGAAGAAGAGTCTTATGAAAATGGCCTAATTCTCGTATTGGATTCTGTTTTGGGTATTTAAAAATGAATGGGCACAATTATTCTCCGTGTTTGCGGGCCCCAGGCCGCGTTCGAGAAGGGTTGATTATACAGACATGTGCGTTCGCGGTTGTGGGGCCGTGTTCGCACAGGGTATTTTACACCCAGCCCCCAGCTCTCCTCCCTAAGGCAGTGCGGCCGCGACCTAACCTATGCGATCACACAGTTGTCCCTGACCTACACTCCGTGTTCGCATCCGTATGTGTGCGTTCGCACTGAGTAAAGACTTCCTTGCCCCCAGCCCTCTCTAAACCTATGCGTTCGCACCCCCTTGTGTGCGTTCGCATAGAGTAATTTCCACCCAGACCTCTATAACTCTGTGCGTTCGCACTCCCATGAGTGCGTTCGCATAGGGTAAAATACCTAGACACCAGAAAATGCATTAAACACCAGATTTTTCACCACTTTTGCACTCCGACACCTACCCGGAACTCACCCGAGCCCTCGGGGCTCAAAGCCAAATATACACACAACCTCATAAACAATCCTACGGACTTATTCAATTAATTGAACCACCCAAATAACATCATAAACATCGAATTAAACCTGAAAATCTATAGAAATTCTCAAAAACTTTATAAACTTAAAATTTTCCATTTTTGATCCGAAACACGTCAAACCAAGTCCGTTTCTTACCAAATTTCACAGATAACACATAATAATCATATTGAACCTATTCTGTGATCCAAAACCATAATACGGGCCCGATAACACATGTTTCACATCAAATTCCATTTTCAAAAGCCTTTATATTTTTCATAAAAAAGTTTTCTTTAAAAATTCATTTCTCGGACTTAGGACCTCGGAATTCGATTCCGGGCATACGCCCAAGTCCCATATTTTCCTTATGGACCCTCCGGGACCGTCAAATCACTAGTCCGAGTCCGTTTACCAAATATGTTGACCAAAGTCAACTTTACTCAAATAATTAATGTAAAATCATTATTTAATCAATTTTCCACTTAACGGCTTCTCGGTTACACGCCCGGGCTGCACACGCATATCAAGTTGAGATAAAAGGAGGATTTCATGGCCTCGAAACACAGATTTAGCTAAAATTATACGGGATGACCTTTTGGGTCATCACAATCTCCACCTCTAAAACAACCGTTCGTCCTCGAACGGACATAGAATGGTACTTGAATCGGGGAAAAGATGGGGATATCGGCTCCGCATATCGGACTCGGACTCTCAGGTATCTGCCTCAACAGGCTGACCTCTCCACTGAACATGAATCGAAGGATAACTTTTCGATCTTAACTGACGAACCTGCCGAGATAATATGGCTACCGGCTCCTCCTCATACGTCAGATCCTTGTCCAACTCGACACCGCTGAAGTCAAGTACATGAGAGGGATCGACAATATACCTCCGAAGCATAGATACATGAAACACCGGGTGTACGGCTGATAGACTAGGTGGTAAAGCAAGTCTGTAGGCCACTCTCCCACCTTGTCTAGAATCTCAAATGGACTAATGTACCTAGGGATCAACTTGCCCTTCCTTCCGAACCTCATCACGCCCTTCATGGGCGACACTAGAAGAAATAACCGGTCTCCAATCATAAATGCCAAATCACGAACTCTGCAATCCGCATAACTCTTATGCCTGGACTGAGATGTACGAAGTCTATCCTGAATAATCTTCACTTTATCCAAGGCATCCTGAAATAACTCTGAACCCAACAATCTAGCCTCTCCCGGATCGAACCACCCAACTGGCGACCGACACCGCCTACCATACAATGCCTCATACAGAGCCATCTGGATGCTCGACTGATAGTTGTTGTTGTAGGCAAACTCAGCTAAAGGCAAGAAACTGTTCCCATGAACCTCCAAAATCAATGTCACATGCTCGCAACATATCCTCCAAAATATGAATAGTATGCTCGGACTGTTCGTCCGTCTGAGGATGAAATATTGTGCTCAAATCAACCCGTGTGCCCAACTCATGCTGAAATACCCTCTAGAAATGTGAGGTAAATTGAGTACCTCGGTCAGATATAATGGACACGGGCACACCATGCAGGCGAGCAGTCTCCCTGATGTAGATCTCTGCCAACTTCTCCGAAGAATACGAAACTGATACAGGAATGAAGTGTGCTGACTTGGTCAGCCTATCCACAATAACCCACACCGCATCAAACATCCTTTGAGTCCGTGGGAGCCAACTACGAAATCCATAGTGATCCGCTCCCACTTCCACTCGGGAAGCTCAATCTGCTGCATCAAATCACCGCGTCTCTGGTGCTCGTACTTAACCTGCTGACAGTTCAAGCACCGAGCTACATATGCTACAATGTCCTTCTTCATCCTCCTCCACCAATAATGTTGCCGCAAGTCCTTGTACATCTTTGCGGCGCCCGAATGAATGGAATACCGGGAACTATGGGCCTCCTACAATATCAACTCACGAATGCCATCAACATCGGGTACACAAATAAAAACTTGCATCCTCAGAACTCCCTTATCATCATCTGTGACCTACTTGACACCTTCGTGCCGGACTGTATCTCTGAGAACACACAAATGACGATCATCATACTGCCTGGCCCGAATACGATCATACAATGAAGAACGGGCCACAATATGGGCCAAAACACTGCCAGTCTCAGGAACCTCCAGTCTCATGAACCGGTTAGCCAAAGCCTGAACATCTAAAGCAAGTGATCGCTCTCCGACTGATAAATAAGCAAGACTACCCATGCTGGCTGACTTCCGGCTCAAGGCATCAGCCACCATATTGGCCTTCCCCGGATGACATAAGATGGTAATGTCATAGTTCTTCAGCAGCTCTAACCATCTCCTCTGCCTCATGTTCAACTCTTTCTGTTTGAACAGATACTGCAAACTCTTATGATCCGTGAACACCTCACATGGCACCCCATACAGATAATGCCTCCAAATCTTTAACG
Organism: Nicotiana knightiana; assembly: GCA_005239525.1. Taxonomy (NCBI): domain Eukaryota; kingdom Viridiplantae; phylum Streptophyta; class Magnoliopsida; order Solanales; family Solanaceae; genus Nicotiana; species Nicotiana knightiana. The sequence continues at coordinate 168,210 of ML392799.1, forward strand.
CATGAACAATAGCTGCTAACTTTAAATCATGAACTGGATAGTTCTTCTCATGAACCTTCAACTAACGAGAAGCACAGGCTATAACCTTTCCACCCTGCATCAACACTGCACCAAGTACCACCCGTGAAGCATCACAATACACGGCATATGGTCCTGAACCTGTGGGCAAAACTAACACCGGTGTCGTGGTCAAGGCTGTCTTGGGCTTTTGAAAGCTCGCCTCACACTCATCTGACCACCTGAACAGGGCAACCTTCTGGGTCAACTTGGTCATCGGGGCTGCAATGGATGAAAAGCCCTCCACAAACCGGCTATAATAACCTGCTAAGCCCAAGAAACTCTGAATCTCTGTAGCTGAAGTGGGCCTAGGCCAATCTCTGACTGCTGAAATCTTCTTGGGATCCACCTGAATACCCTCTGATGATACCACATGTCCTAGAAATGCAATCGAACTCAACCAGAACTCACACTTGGAAAATTTGGCATACAACTGACTATCCTTCAGAGTCTGGAGGACGACTCGAAGATGCTGCTCATGCTCCTCACGGCTACGGGAGTAAATTAAAATATGATCAATGAAAACAATCACAAATGAGTCCAAATAGGGCCTGAACACTCGGTTCATCAACTCCATAAAAGCAGCGGGGGCATTTGTCAACCCAAATGACATCACCAAGAACTCATAATGCCCATACCGAGTACGAAAAGCTGTCTTAGGGACATCAGACGCCCTAATCCTCAGCTGATGGTAACCAGATCTCAAATCTATCTTGGAAAATACTGAAGCATCCTGAAGCTGGTCAAATAAATCATCGATCCTCGGCAAAGGATACTTATTCTTAATAGTAACCTTGTTCAACTGCTGGTAGTCAATACACATCCTCATTGAGCCATCTTTCTTCTTAACGAACAACACTGGGGCACCCCAAGGAGAAACACTAGGCCTAATGAAGCCTTTATCCCACAAATCTTGCCACTGATCCTTCAATTCCTTCAACTTTGGCGGGGCCATACGATACGGCGGAATAGAAATGGGCTGAGTGCCCGGAGCCAACTCAATGCAAAAGTCAATATCCCTGTCGTGTGGCGTACTCGGTAGGTCAGCAGGGAATATCTCTAGAAAATCACTAACCACGGGGACAAACTCCATAGAAGGAACCTCAGCACTAGAATCACGAACATAGGCCAAATATGCCAAACAACCCTTCTCGACCATACGCCGAACCTTCATATATGAAATAACTCTACCGGAAGAATGACTTGGAGTCCCTCTCCACTCCAAACGAGGTACTCCTGGCAAGGCCAAGGTCACTGTCTTGGCATGACAGTCCAGAATAGCATGGTAGTGAGATAACCAATCCATCCCCAAAATAACATTGAAGTCAACTATATCAAGAAGCAAAAGATCTACATGAGTCTCCAGACCACCAATAACCACTAAGCATGATCAGTAGACTCGATCTACCACAATAGAATCACCCACCGGGGTAGACACATATACAGAAGTACTCAGGGATTCACGGGGCATGCTCAGATAAGGGGCAAAATATGAAGACACATAGGAGAATGTAGAACCCAGATCAAATAAAACTGAAGCATCTCTGCTGGAAACTGAAACCATACCTGTAATAACTGCATTAGAGGCCTCAGCCTCAGACCTGGAAGGAATAGCATAGCATCGGGGCGGAGCCCCTCCAACTTGAACATATTTGGGTCTACCCACTACGGGCTGACCTCTACCTCTCATGGCCTGACCTCCACCTCTAAATGTCTGGCCTCCACCTCTGGCACCTCGACCTCCACCCCTAGCTGGCTGAGAGGGTGGGGGTGCGCCTGGTACGAGATTCATAGCACGAGAACCCTGACACTGAGAACGACTAGAAGCTAGGGGGCAGAACCTGGCAATGTTCCCCACACCACCACAAGTGAAGCAAGACATCGGCTGCTAAGAATGCTGACCTTGAAACTTCCCCTGTCGACCAGAATAACCACCCTGGAAGCTCTGAAGCGGCGCTGCACTGATAGGCGACGGTGATGCACTGCGGGATACTTGGAGCGCTGACTGGAATGGCCTAGAAGGATGACCTCTACCAAACGAATCTCTGCCTCCAAATGAGGAACCACTGAATAGACCGGAATGGCGAGGTCTCTTGTCAGACCCCTGACCACTACCCTGTGATAAGACCATCTCAATACGCCTGGCCACATTGGCCGCCTCCTGGAATGAAATATCAGTACCTGTCTCTCTGGCCATCTGGAGTCTAATAGGCTGAGCTAGACCCTCAATAAACCTCCTCACCCTCTCACGATCAGTGGGGAGTATCATGATAGCATGTCGGGCCAAAGTAATGAACCTGGTCTCATACTGTGTAACAGTCATAGATCCCTGCTGGAGGCGCTCAAACTGTCTCCGAAGATCCTCCCTCTGGGTAACTGGTAGAAACTTCTCCAAGAATAACTCGGAGAACTGAGCCCAAGTCAAAGGCGAAGACCCAACTGGTCTGGTCAAACAGTAGTCCCTCCACCAAGTCTTGGCGGTACCAGAAAGACGGAATGTAGCAAAATCAACTCCATTGGACTCCATGATGCCCATGTTCCAAAAAACCTCATAGCAACTGTCCAAGATATCCTAGGGATCCTCCGATGGTGCACCAGTAAATGTAGTAGGAAATAGCTTGGTGAACCAATCCAATCTCCACAAAGCGTCGACAGACATAGCTGCCCCCTCAACTATCGGTGCCCCAATCCCTGGCTGAGCTACTCCAGCTGTCTGAGGTACTGGAGTCTGGAACTGAGAAGCTAGCTGCTCTGGTGGGCGGGTAGCAGGATTCTAGGTTCCTCCCCCAGCCTGAGAGACGGCTGGTGCAGTAGGAAGAAGACCAGCCTGAGTCACGCTCCCCATAAGGCCCACTAAACGGACTAGAGCGACCTGAAGAACCGGGGTGGCAATGAACCCCTCTGGGACCTGAGCTGGTCCGACTGTAACTGCCTGCGCAGGAACCTCACCGGTAAAGTCTACCTGTGGGTCCTCTACTGGGGCTGCTGCTCTGGGCTGAGCCCTGTCTCTGCTTAAGCCTCTAGCACGACCTCGGCCTCATCCGCGGCCCCTCGTAGGAGCTACAACAGGAGGATCGAGCTACTGATCGGTAGATGAGGAAGCACACATTCTCGCCATGCAAGAGAATAGAATAGAAAATTAGTTAGCATTTAGAACTCAAATCGCACGACACAAAAGAAAAGATGTGAAGTTATTTCCTAACTTTGCAGCCTCTAGGGGATAAATACAGACGTCTCCGTACCGATCCCTCAGACTCTACCAAGTTTGTCCGTGAATTGTGAGACCTAAGCAACCTAGAGCTCTGATACCAACTAGTCATGACCCGAAATCCCATCTTCAAGCCGTGATGGCGTCTAACGTTGAACCCGCTAGACAAGCCAACGTTACTGGTTATCCTAATTTATTCCTTTGTTATTTAGCATTTAAAAAGTGAAATACAAGAACGAATAGAAATAAGAATGCGGAAGATAAGAATTTCAACAACTTAAATAATAAATCTTACGAGATTTCCTTAAACATACCCCCAGAACTGGTGTCAAAATTTCACGGACAGTCTAAGATTTACTAAAAACATGAGTCTGAAATAAACAAGTGTAGCTGCGTAGAAATACAAGATAAGACAGAAGGAAAGAAATAGATGGTGACGCCAAGGCCTGCGGACGCCTGCAGGACTACCTCGGTGTCGTTGTGGAATGAAGGATACTCCCTCGCTCAATGTCCACTAGGTCCGGCTCCGTAATCTGCACAACATAAAGAAGTGCAGGTGTAGCATCAGTACAACCGACCCCATGTACTGAGTAAGTGTCGAGCCTAACCTCGGCGAAGTAGTGACGAGGCTAGGACACGACCACACATAACACGTGTGCAATTCAATAGTATACAGGAAATAATCAAGTACATACAACAACGGGGGAGAACATGTTGAGGACAAAGGGCAATAACTAGCTGAAATAACAGAACAAGATAACAATTGCAATGTATAAATAACAGTAGGAATTAACAGCTCTGAACAAGTAAATAAACAGAAACGGCACGGCATGTCCCCTTGTGCATAACCTAACAATCGCTCAGCACGGAATGTCCCCTCGTGCATAAATAAATAATCACTCGACACGGAATTTTTCCTCGTGCATAAACTCACAATCACTCGGCACGGAATGTCCCCTCGTGCGTAAATAAATAATCACTCGATACGGAATGTCCCCTCGTGCGTAAATAAATAATCACTCGGCATGGAATGTCCCCTCGTGCATAACCTCACAGTCACTCGGCACGGAATGTCCCTTCGTGCATAACATGTATAAAATCAACAATTTGATATGAAAATTCAACAAATAGAAACCTCAAATGCACAGAAATATTCAACAAGGATTCTACCGTCCCGGCAAGGGATGCTGCTATAAACAATCTCACTCAGAGGTATAATTTAACAAATAATCCTCAACTGACATCATGATATATCCTAAATGTATCACTTCCGGAATAATAATTAATTCATAACACAGAGAATATCAAAGAACACTATGAAATTCATCAAGTTCGACTCACGGGCATACTTGACCACAACATATAGGTACCCGTCACCTCACCTATATGTTGGACATGGAATAACACATCGCAAATAAGACTCTATACCTATTCCCTCAAGCTAAGGTTGGGCCAAACACTTACCTCGGCTCCAAGAATGCAAATCAAGCCTCTAGCACTGCTTTTTCTCTCGAATCCGACTCCGAAACAATCGTATCTAGACATAATTGACTCAATAACATCAATAGTTACTCAACAATTCAATTCCAAAGCTTAATTATAGAATTCCCAACATTCTTCCCAAAAGTCTAAAAATCGACCCCGGGCCCGCTTGGTCAAAATACGAGGTTCGGACCAAAACTCGATAACCTATGCGATCGCACAGTTGTCCCTGACCTACACTCCGCGTTCGCATCTGTATGGGTGTGTTCGCACTGAGTAAAGACTGCCCTGCCCCCTGCCCTCTCTAAACCTATGCGTTTGCACCCCATTATGTGCGTTCGAGAGTAATTTCCACCCAGACCTCTATAACCTTGTGCGTTCGCACTCCCATGAGTGCGTTCACATAGGGTAAAATACATGGAAACCAGAAAATGCATTAAACACCAGATGTTTCACCACTTTTGCACTCCGACACCTACCCGGAACTCACCCGAGCCCTTGGGGCTCAAAGACAAATACACACACAACCTCATAAACATCCTACGGAGTTATTCAAGTAATTAAACCACCCAAATAACATCATAAACATCGAATCAAACCTCAAAATCTATAGAAATTCTCAAAACTTCATAAACTTAAAATTTTCCATTTTTGATCCGAAACACGTCAAACCAAGTCCGTTTCTTACCAAATTTCACATATAACACATAATAATCATATTGAACCTGTTCCGGGATTCGGAACCATAATACGGGCCCGATAACACAGGTTTCACATCAAATTCCATTTTCAAAAGCCTTTATATTTTTCAGAAAATAATTTTCTTTAAAAATTCATTTCTCAGACTTGGGACCTCGGAATTCGATTCCGGGCATATGTCCAAGTCCCATATTTTCCTACGGACCCTCCGGGATCGTCAAATCACGGGTCCGGGTCCGTTTACCAAAAATATTGACCAAAGTCAACTTTACTCAAATAATTAATGTAAAATTATCATTTAATTAATTTTTCACTTAATGGCTTCCCGGCTACACGCTCGGGCTACGCATGCATATCAAGGTGAGATATTTCATGGTCTCGGAATACAGATTTAGCTAAAGTTACACGGGATGACCTTTTGGGTCATCATATGAGATTGACAGATATCAATGATATGGGACTGCATTCAAGTTTATTAAATACCTAAGGTGTACTCAATGATTGTAAATGAATGAGAGAATAATGGTAAGCAATAAATATGATAAATGGCAATAAATGTAAATATGGGGAATGATTCACCCAATACTGAATGATGTGCATGATTTCTCCTTCTGACAACAAGGTGTGATGGCTAAATATGAGAATGGACAAAGTGTTCTTGGATCGTGTGAGTGAAAAGGAGAATAAACAACAAAATCAATCACAGTAGTAAGACAAGTTTTTTGTATATTCTCTCAAGAATCAACTTCTCACTAGTGTTCTAATCAGAAAAATTCACCCCCTTTTTGTTCCCTATCTCTTACTATTTATAAGGGATATTCCTAGAAAATCCTAAAAAGTACAACTAGAGGAATATTCAGTTAAATATTCCTTTTAGTGATTCTAAGACTATCCTAGTCATTACTACTATGCTTCTCTACTCGACCTCGATCTTGATATCTCGCTTGGCGACTCTTCGCTATTGGGCCCTGCTCGACCTCGGCCATAACTTGTTCATTCGCATTTGCTGAACCTGGTCAGATTTTGACCCATACAGTTAGTCCCTCCGCTTGTTGAGGTCGTCTTCTTGGTCAACCTCAGTGAGCGGACTTTATCAGCAACTGTTCAGGAGAAATCCTGTTGTGATGGCCGAGCAAAAGTGATCATCGTCGAGATTGTGACATGTCGTTCCAAGGGTCATGGTCAGCGAGGTAGGCATAGGATGACGTCACGGCCACATACGTCATCATTGTGCATCTTCCCAATGTGCAGCATCATTTCTCGAGCCTCTATCGTTTCAATTATAGGGCTACTGACGGTTATTTACAACGGTCCGGGTGCCCCGGTTGTCTATAAATACAGGGGGGAAGCTTCTAAATGAAACTTTTGCATTTTCTAGCTTCTTCTCCTCTGCATTTTGCTTCTTCTTCTTCTTGTGTTTTTGCTCTTCATATCTTCCACCGTCAACATCCTTTTTCTGCTTCCGGCTCCACCGCACACACACTATCGGAAAATGACTAACTCGATTACTAATTCTAAGACAGTCTCTGACGCTACCCCATTTTCGGTGGCCATGCCCTCTAGTGGCAGAGAACCCATGGTTATGGAGGATGAGAGCTTCTCCACTGTGGAGGAGGTCGTTCCCTATAACCCAACTTCCAGGACCGACTTATCCAAAGAGCCCGTTCAGGATCCCGAGTCGGTATTGTTCGGGATGGGATCGAAGCATATCTCCGCCCTCAGATCCAAATATCACATTCCTACCCATGTTGATATCGTTCCGGCAGGGGACGACGTGATACAAGTTCACCGGCCTGGGTATTGTATGTTTTATGCCTACCCATTCCTAGTGGGCTACTCTCTTCCTCTTCCTCCATTGGCGGAGGATGTTACATCCCGTACTTTAATATTAGAATTAGTCGTAGTAATCATATGAGCTAGAATGGATTAAGACTATTCATGAGATTATAGAGGATTTGTGACTATAAGACTCTGTAAGTTTAACAATATTGATACTGTTAGATACATTTTGATATGGCATTTATTTTGAGTGGAATATTTTTTGTAAAAAATGTTTAAAAAGTATGATTTTATATAGTTATTAATATTACTACTTTCAACAATGCTTTAAATTATACACATAATATAAGAAAGTTTATGAGATTTTTTTTATTGTAAAGATAGAAATTATTTTCTCATAAGAAAAAGAGGTTATCTTTTTACCATTTTAAGAATTAGGCGTACGAGAATTTTTACTCTTTATATGAGAATAGGAAAATTATAAGTTGAGAAAATATATGTATTTTTACATGGATATTTTAATGAAATAGTAGTGTATGTATTGATTTTATATGGTACCACATGACCATGATAGTAAAGTATATCATAGTAAATTATATAAAGTATGTTAAAAGTAAGTAGTATTTTAAGTAAGTTGAGATAATTCTTAATTATGTGGGTAATTAGTTAATTATTTATTAATGGATAATTAATTATTTAATTAAGGAATTAGGGATTAATTAATTAAGATGTTGGTTAAATGTTGGGGATGGATAACCACCAAAGTGGCAGCCTTGCATTATTAAATGATGACTCTTCATATTAGGCGACCAAATTAGATAACACATGGACTATATTTCTTAGCATATGTAACTTTGCCAAAAATTTATTCCTTTCCCTTCATTTCTGTTTCATAGAATCTTTCCTCTAGAACTATTCAACAATTTCTTCATCAAATCATTTTTATTGTTCAATACACTTTGATACTACACGTTAAAAAAAATATAAAGTTGTTTACTTCCTTCCTTTGGGTTACTACTGTCTTTGTTAAATATTAGAATCTGGTTACTTGAGAGTTGATTTTAAGATATCTTGAAAGGAGTTATTTCCTAGTTGCAAAAAAAACAAGAACCAAAAGGGAAGAATGAAGCTCATAGTAGAAGTAATAGAAGCTCATGATCTTATGCCCAAAGATGGTGAAGGATCAGTCAGTCCATTTGTAAAAGTTGATTTTGAAAACCATCTTAGCAAAACCAGAACAGTCCCTAAGAATCTCAACCCCATTTGGAACCATAAACTCCTCTTTAATCTTGATGATATAAAAAACTACCAATACAAATACATTGAAGTTTCAATGTATCATGAGAGAAGGCCTATACCGGGTAAAACATTTCTTACAAGGGTGAGAATTCCTTGCTAAAATATAGTCAAGAGAACCGGCTTAGGTATATTAAGGATATCCCTTTTTTCTTTTAGCATTGATCCAAGTAACGATACGTAAACGTAATGCTATTCCATAAGTGGTTCTACTCTTAGCAGTTAAAGATGTCTATGTTATTTATTCTGGTAAAGTGATATTCAAGCATGTCTAAGTATGTATCTAGTTCCCTATTGAGGTATTTGATAAAGATGTTAATGTTCATAATATAGTAATACATGCATCTTCACGCATATTCATTTACCATCGTGCTACGGCCAGTCGGGCAGTTACCACCGGTTGGGCAGTTATGTATCATTATTACCATCGGTTGGGCAGTCATGCATATTCAACTACCACCGAGATACGGCCGGTCGGACATTCATGCATTTACCACCAAGCTACGGCCGGTTGGGAAATTACACATTTACCACTGAGCTACGGTCGGTCGGGAAGTCATGCATTTACCACCGCACTACTTCCGGTCGGGCAGTTACCACTGATCAGTTGGGCAGCCATGCATCATACAATATGGATAATAGTCTTAAAGAAAAGCATCGTATATATATGTCTATAATAAGTATGCATATACGGTGGAACTTTAGAGATTCAGGTTGATTCTTATATGTTTTTAATTAATGTTGACTTATTGTAATGTTTCAGTTCTTCCTTACATACTCCGTACATTATTCGTACTGACGTCCTTTTGTTGGGGACACTGCATTCATGCCTGCAGGTATAGATAATCAGTTTTGATGAGCCCTCATAGTAGACGAGATTGGCATGCAGCGAAGGATCGGTAAGACTCCACCTCATTCGGAGTACAGCTGACTCTATGAATCATCGTGTCAGAGTTTTGCTACAGACTTATAGGTAGGTCGGGACCCTATCCTATTTGATGTCAAATGATCTTAGAGGCTTTGTAGACAAAGGTTCATTTTGTAAAGTATATCTGAGGCCTTGACGTCCCATATGTATTCATATTATAAGAACGTTAGTTTATTGATACCGTATTGCCCACTTATAGTTATACATTACGAGTTGTGGCCATGTTGGCCCATGATAGTTACAAAGAAAAAAAGAGTTACTGAGTGGTTCGCTCGGGCCATTGCGACACCAGGTGAGAGCCATGCCTTCCCAGGTTTGGGGCGTGACAAAGTGGTATCAAAGCAGGTCGTGTCCTAGGAAGTCTATAAAGTTGTGCCTAGTATAGTCTCACTTATGGGTGTGTTGCATGCCTCATTTATTACTGAGAGACTATAGGGATTAGGAAATGTTTTTGTGTCTCCAGATCGTGCCATAGAGCTATGTCATAAGAAGTCAGTATAAAGCTTCCACCGAATTTTGTATGCACCAGAGGTGCTATCACAATAGAGCTTTAAGGTGTAGATGTAATTTCTACTTATGTGGAAGAAAAGTTATGAAAGAAACAGAAGATACGAGGCAAGATTGAAAGATAAGTAAGGTAAAGGTGAAGAAAATACGAGATACTCAGGTGCAGAAGGTTGTGAATAGTCTAGAATTCAAATAGAGATTGGGTTTTAGTTTAGTTTACAGAGGGGGCCCTAGCGAATGTTTTAAAAATCTCTAAGAGTTAACATTCGAGGACGAATGTTTCTAAAGGGGGAAAGGATGTTACATCCCATACTTTAATATTAGAATTAGTCGTAGTAATCCATAATAGCTAGAAGGGATTAAGACCATTCATGAGATTATAGAGGATTCGTAACTATAAGACTCCGTAAGTTTAACAACATTGATACCGTTAGATACATTTTGATATGATATTAGAAAAATGTTTTAAAAGTATGATTTTATATAGTTATTAATATTACTACTTTCAAAAATACTTTAAATTATACACATAATATAAGAAAGTTTATGAGATTTTCTTTATTGTAAAGATAGAAATTATTTTCTCACAATAAAAGAAGGTTATCCTTTTACCATTTTAAGAATTAAGCGTACAAGAATTTTTACTCTTTATATGAGGTTAGGAAAATTATAAGTTGAGAAAATATATATATTTTTACATGGATGTTTTAATGAAATAGTAGTGTATGTATTGATTTTATATGGTACCACATGACCATGATAGTAAAGTATATTATAGTAAGTTATATAAAGTATGTTAAATGTAAGTAGTACTTTAAGTATGTTGAGATAATTCTTAATTATGCGGGTAATTGATTAATTATTGGTTAATGAGAGATTAATTATTTAATTAAGGAATTAGGGATTAATTAATTAAGATAATGGTTAAATGTTGGGGATGGATAACCACCAACGTGGCGGCCTTGCATTATTAATTAATGACTCTTCATTTATGGCAACCATATTAGATAACACATGGACTATATTTCTTAATCATCCGTAACTTTTCCAAAAATTGATTCATTTCCCTCCATTTGTGTTTCATAGAATCTTTCATCTAGAACTATTCAACAACTTCTTCATCAAATCATTCTTTTCTTGTACAACGCACTTTGATACTACACGCTAAAAAAAACACAAATTTGTTTACTTCCTTCCTTTAGCTTACTACCATCATTGTTAAATATTAGAATCTGGTTACTTGAGAGTTGACTTTAAGATATCTTGAAAGGAGTTATTTCCTAGTTGCAAAAAAAAAACAAGAACAAAAGGGAAGAATTAAACTCATAGTAGAAGTAATAGATGCTCATGATCTTATGCCCAATGATGGTAAAGGATCAGTCAGTCCATTTGTAGAAGTTGATTTTGAAAACCAACTTAGCAAAACCAGAACAGTCCATGAGAATCTCAACCCTATTTGGAACCAAAATCTTCTACTTATTCTTGATGATATGAAAAATTACCAATACAAATACATTGAAGTTTCAGTGTATCATGAGATAAGGCCTGTACCAGGGAAAATCTTTCTTGGAAAGGTTAGAATTTCTTGCTCAAATATAGTCAAGAGAACCGGTTCAGGTATGTTAAGGATATCCCTTCTTTCTTTTGGCATGATCCAAGTAACGATACGTAAACGTAATGCTATTCCATAAGTGGTTCTACTCTTGGCAATTAAGGATGTCTATGTTATTCATTCCGGTAAAGTGATATTCAAGCATGTCTAAGTATGTATCGAGTTCCCTATTGAGGTATTTGATAAAGATGTTAATTTTTATAATATAGTAATACATGCATCTTCACGCATATTCATTTACCACCGTGCTACGGTCGGTCGGGCAGTTACCACCAGTTGGACAGTTATGTATCATTATTTACCACTGGTTGGGCAGTCATGCATATTCATTTATCACCGAGCTACGGCCGGTCAGGCAGTCATGCATTTACCACCGAGCTACGGACGGTTGGGCAGTTACACATTTACCACCGAGCTACGGCGGTCGGGCAGTCATGTATTTACCATCGCACTACGGCCGGTCGGGCAGTTACACTGATCACTTGGGCAGTCATGCATCATATGATATGGATAAAAGTCTCAAAGAGAAGTATTGTATATATATGACTATAATAAGTATGCATATACTGTGTCACTTCAGAGATTTAGGTTTATTCTTATATGTCTTTAATTAATGTTGACTTATTATAATGTTTCAGTTCTGCCATACATACTGAGTACATTATTCGTACTGACGTCCTTTTGTTGGGGACGCTACAGTCATACCTGCAGGTATAGATAATCAGTTTGACGAGCCCTCACAGTAGACGAGATTGGCATGCAGCGAAGGATCGATAAGACTCCACCTCATTCGGAGTGCAGCCGAGTCTATGAGTCATCATGTCATAGTTTTTCTACAGACTTATAGGTAGGCCGGTACCCTTTCCCATTTGATGTCAAATGATCTTAGAGGCCTTGTAGACAGAGGTTCATTTTGTACAGTATGTTAGAGGTCTTGACGACCCATATGTATTCATGTTTTAAGAACGATAGCTTATTGATACCGTGTTTCCCACTTATAGTTATACATTACGAGTTGTGGCCATTTTGGCCCATGATATTTACAAAGAAAAAAAATAGTTACAGAGTGGTTTGCTCGGGCCAGTGCAGCACTGGGTGCCAGCCACGCCTCCCCTAGTTTGGGGCGTGACAAAGTGGGATCAGAGCAGGTCGTGTCCTAGGAAGTCTACAATGCCGTGCCTAGTAGAGTCTCGCTTATGGGTGTGTTGCGCGCCACATTTATAATTGAGAGACTATAGTAAATTTAGGAAATGTTTTTGTGTCTCCAGATCGTGCCGTAGAGCTAAGTCGTAAGAAGTCACTATAAAGCTTCCACCGAATTTGGTATGCACCAGAGGTGCTATCACAATAGAGCTTTAAGGCGTAGATGTAATTTCTACTTATGCGAAAGGGGAGTTATGGAAGAAACAGAAGATACGATGCAAGATTGAAAGATACGTAAGGTAAAGGTGAAGAAAATATGAGATACTCAGGTGCAGAAGGTTGTGAATAGTCTAGAATTCAAACAGAGATTAGGTTTTAGTTTAGTTTACAGAGGGGGACCTAGCGAATGTTTTGAAAATCTCTAAGAGTTAACATTCGAGGACGAATGTTTCTAAAGGGGGGAAGGATGTTGCATCACGTACTTTAATATTAGAATTAGTCGTAGTAATCTGTAATGAACCGGTCGATCGTTACGTAGAACCTGCATTACAATTACTATTCTTGACTTTTCATTGGTTGGTTATACTGTTATTGATGTGTTAGAGTTGGTAGGATTGAAATCGGAATGGTTGTAGTGAGAGTTTAATCGCTTAGTCTTTAAAAATAGCGTTGAAGTTGGAAAAGTCAACTGAGAGTTGACTTATTGGTAAACGAACTCGGAATGCGGATTTTATGGCTCAGATAGCTTTGTTAGGTGATTTGGGATTTAGGAGTGTGTTCAGAATATTTTTGTGAGGACCGGTGTAGAATTAGGCTTGAATTGGCGAAAGTTAGTTTTTGGCAATTTCCAGTCGGCAGTGGAAAATAGGCTATCGTGGTCGGAATAGAATTTTAGAAGTTGGAACAGGTTTTTAATGTCATTTCTGATATGTCTGCAGAATTTCAGGTCAATCGGAGTTGTTTTGGATAGTTTCGGTATCGTTGGTGGATTTTAGAAATTTCAAAGTCCTTAGGCTTGAAGCCGATGTAAATTTGGTGTTTTGATGTTAGTTTTGGTGTTTTTAGAGTACAACTAAGTTTGAATGATCATATATGAGGTGTTGGTATGTTTGGTTGGGGTCCCGAGGGGCTCGGGATTGATTTCGGTTGGTTAACGGGCATTTTTTAACTTAGAGAATTGCTGGTTTTCTGGTTTTTGTGCAGCAGGGATCTGTGCATCGCGATCGCATGGCAAGGGCTGCGATCGCGTAGAACACTCTGAGGGCCAGAAAAATTTTGTGCATCGCGATCACGTGAATCGGGGTGCGATCGCGTAGGTTTGGAAGAAGGTGAAGTGCGATCGCGTGAGCTAGGTCGCGATAGCGTAGAGCTAACCTGGCGCGTGGGGGAGCAGAGGTCAGTGGTCATCGCGACCGCGTGATATGGTGTGCGATCGCGTGGAGTAATTAACCAAGGCATCGCGATCGCGTGAGGGAAAGCCGCGATCGCGGAGAGTAAATCACTGGGCAGTATATAAATAAACTCTCCACGACTTACACCCTTTTTACACCATTTTTGTACGGACAGAGAGCTTTGGGGGCGACTTTTGAAGAGGGAAATCATTGTTCTTCATAGAGGTAAGTGTTTTGGACCTTAAAAATCATTGATGGATGATTATAGAACATAATATCAGTGTTAAATTCACAAAAATCAGTAGAAAAAGGTGGGTTTAGGGCCTTAGATTATGAGACCTTTAGGGATTAATTTAAGGGGCGAACTCCGATTTTAGTGTTCTTTATATGTACGGACTCGTGAGATGATGAAGAATAGTTTTGTATATAAATTTCTGAGTTTCGGGTCGCGGGCCTGGGGGTCGGGTTTTGACCAATTTCAGATTTTTGAGCTAAATTTGATATTTTTCGATTGGAATTTATTCCTTAAGCATAATTTGATGATAAAAATCTGAACTTGGTAGATTTGGAGCACTCAGAGGCCGGATTTAGAGGCAAAGGCACTGCGGAATAGTATTTTAGCCGGTTTTGAGGTAAGTAAC